>ML259847.1:2791-29704 GCA_005239495.1 Nicotiana undulata | reverse complement strand
CTGTTTAAAACTGGTAAACGTTGGAATACTTAATCAATTGGAAAGGGTAACACTTAGTGATTTAGTGTTGGCTTGCCTACACCCGCAGTTGGGCGCCATCATGACCTGAGTTAGGATTTGGGTCGTCACAACGTGGTATCAGAGCTCTAGGTTCACGTAAGTCTCACGAGTCACGGCCAGACCCAGTAGAGTCTTGCGGATCGGTACAGAGACGTTTGTACTTATCTTCAGGAGGCTATAGGGTGTTAAGAAACTTTTCTTCATTAATATCCTATCGTGCAATCAATGATGTACTCAAACTTGTTTTTCTATTCTCTCACAGATGGTGAGGACGCGTGCATCCGACGTTCCTGATCCGGGAGAGGCCGCTACCCCCGCCACTCGAGGTCGTGGTAGAGGCAGGGTAGGGCACCTTCCCGAGGTAGGGGACGAGGGCGTCCCAGAGTTATACCAGTCGCACTACCAGAGGACCCTATTCTGGAGGAGCAGGACGAGGTGCCTCCAGCGATTCTNGTTACAGCTTTATTTCTTATCACCGGATTATCATTTTTGGATATCATGCTTAAAACTGTTTAAAACTGGTAAACGTTGGAATACTTAATCAATTGGAAAGGGTAACACTTAGTGATTTAGTGTTGGCTTGCCTACACCCGCAGTTGGGCGCCATCATGACCTGAGTTAGGATTTGGGTCGTCACAACGTGGTATCAGAGCTCTAGGTTCACGTAAGTCTCACGAGTCACGGCCAGACCCAGTAGAGTCTTGCGGATCGGTACAGAGACGTTTGTACTTATCTTCAGGAGGCTATAGGGTGTTAAGAAACTTTTCTTCATTAATATCCTATCGTGCAATCAATGATGTACTCAAACTTGTTTTTCTATTCTCTCACAGATGGTGAGGACGCGTGCATCCGACGTTCCTGATCCGGGAGAGGCCGCTACCCCCGCCACTCGAGGTCGTGGTAGAGGCAGGGTAGGGCACCTTCCCGAGGTAGGGGACGAGGGCGTCCCAGAGTTATACCAGTCGCACTACCAGAGGACCCTATTCTGGAGGAGCAGGACGAGGTGCCTCCAGCGATTCTTGCTCCAGCAGACTTTATGACGGCGCCAGGCTTCCAGGAGGTCATGGGCCGTATGATGAGATTCATGGACACTATGTCCCATGCTGGTTTATTTCCAGCGGACCCTGCTACTTCTAGAGCGGGAGGGGAATCCAGACCCCTACCGCTCAGGCCACAGGACAGGCAGCAGCAGCACGTCATACCCCGGGTACACCGCCCGTGGGTGGGGTTCAGCCGGTAGTAGCAGCACCAGAGCCCAGGCCAGTTGCAGAGGGTGACCAGCAGAAGATGTTGGATAGATGGACCCAACTTCGCCCTCCAGTCTTCGGGGGTGAGCGGGGTGAGGATGCCCAGGATTTCATCGATAGGTGCAGGGACAGGCTGAACAACATAAAGATCTTGGAGTCTCATGGGGTGGATTTCACCACATTTCAGCTAGAGGGCAGAGCACGTAAGTGGTGGCAATCTTATATTCTCAGCAGGCTCGCAGATTCTCCTCCTGTCACCTGGGGTCAGTTCGCTCAACTATTTCTAGACAGATACATTCCACCTTCTGAGAGGGAGGAGCTACGGGGTCAGTTTGAGCGACTAGAGCAGGGGCATATGTCCGTGACTAATTATGAGGCTAGATTTTCTGAGTTATCCCACCATGCCCTTATGATATTGCCTACTTATGCCGAGAGGGTGCGGCAGTTTGTGGTAGGCTTGCATCCAGGTATTAGGGCCTCTATGGCCCGAGAGGTGGAGATGGGTACCCCCTACCAGCTTTTAGTCGAGATAGCTCGACAGATCGAGGGATATCGGTTGAGGAGCAGGGAGCAGGGTCAGCAGGACAAGAGGGCCAGGTTCTCAGGAGAGTTCAGGGATGCTTCAGCTAAGAGCAGGGGTCCGTTCGGGGGTGGTCAGCCCAGCAGACCTTCATATTCAGCACCCACACTACCCCCTCGAGGTGGTTCAGTGAGGCCTCAGTTCGGCGCCATGCCAGAGCGTTCCTATATTCCTCCAGCCATCCAGAGTGCACCCAGCGGTTATTCCAGTCATCAGAGATCCTCTAGTTCCTATTTCAATGCCTTACCAGAGGGTTCACACCGCTCTCCGGCTATTTAGGGTTCTTCTTCTTTAGGGCAGCGGGCTGTAGTGCTAGAAGGTTGTTTCGAGTGTGGGGAGACGGGTCATACGTGGAGGTATTGTCCCAGGTATCGGGGCAAGGCAGTGCAGCAGAGTTATCAGCCTAGAAGTTCAGCACCAGCAGTCCGGCCACCTCGAGGTGGAGGACAGGTCGGCAAGGGTCGTCCTAGAGGGGGAGGCCAGTCAAGAGGAGGTCAGTTAGCTCCTGTTCACTCTAGTGGAGTTCAGCCTTCAGGTGCTCCAGCCAGGTTCTACGCTATTCTGTCCATATCAGATGCAGTGGCCTCAGACGCCGTGATCACAGGTTTTATCTCAGTATGTGGTAGAGAGGCTTCAGTGTTATTTGACCTAGGGTCCACCTATTCATATGTTTCATCACTATTTGCTCATTTTCTGGAAGTTCCTCGTAAGTCCCTGGGTTCTCCTTTATATGTGTCCACGATTTTGTGGTGGTAGACCGGGTCTATCGGTCTTGTGTGATCACATTCTGCGGATTTGAGACCAGAGCTAACCTTTTATTTCTCGACATGGTTGATTTTGAGGTTATTTTGGGCATGGATTGGCTATCTCCTTACCATGCTGTGTTGGATTGCCATGCCAAGACAGGTACTTTAGCCATGCCTGAGTCGCCTAGGCTAGAGTGGAGAGGTTCTTTAGTTAATGCATTTAGCCGGGTCATTTCCTTTATGAAGGCTCAGCATCTGGTCGAGAAGGGTTGTTTGGCTTACCTGGCTTATGTGCGGGACACCACCGTCGAGTCCCCGACTATTGATTCAGTGCCTGTGGTACGAGAGTTTCCAGATGTATTTCCTTCATATCTTCCAAGCATGCCTCCAGATCGAGACATTGATTTCTATATTGATTTGGCTCCAGATACTCAGCCTATTTCCATTCCCCCATATCTTATGGCTCCTAAAGAGCTAAAGGAGCTGAAGGAGCAGCTTGAGGAGTTATTGGCTAAAGGGTTCATCAGGCCGAGTGTGTCGCCATGGGGAGCTCCAGTCTTATTTATGAAGAAGAAGGACGGGTCCATGCGGATGTGTATTGATTACCGCCAGTTGAATAAGGTGACCATCAAGAACAAGTATCCTCTGCCGCGCATTGATGATTTGTTTGACCAATTGCAGGGTGCCCGTGTGTTTTCTAAGATTGACTTGAGATCAGGTTATCATCAGTTGAAGATTCGGGCTTCAGACGTCCCGAAGACTACATTTCGTACCAGATATGGCCATTACGAGTTCCTGGTGATGTCCTTTGGCTTGAATAATACCCCAGCAGCATTCATGGATTTGATGAATAGGGTATTCAAGTCGTACATTGATTCCTCCGTCATTATCTTCATTGATGACATCTTGATTTACTCATGGAGCCTTGGTGAGCACGAGCAGCATTTGAGAGTTGTGCTTCAGACCTTGCGAGAGCAGAAGCTATATGCTAAGTTCTCCAAGTGCGAGTTCTGGTTAGAGTCTGTGGCATTCCTAGAGCATGTGGTATCAAGAGAGGGTATTAAGGTTGATACAC
This sequence comes from Nicotiana undulata, assembly GCA_005239495.1. NCBI lineage: Eukaryota > Viridiplantae > Streptophyta > Magnoliopsida > Solanales > Solanaceae > Nicotiana > Nicotiana undulata. Next base: position 25,996 of record ML259847.1, on the reverse strand, counting down.
AGAAGATTGAAGCAGTTCGGAGTTGGCCGCGTCCTACTTCAGCTACAGAGATCAAGAGCTTTCTAGGTCTAGCAGGCTATTATCGTCGATTCGTGGAGGGGTTCTCGTCTATCGCAGCTCCATTGACTAGATTGACTCAGAAGAATGCCCTTTTTCGATGGTCCGACGAGTGTGAGGCGATCTTTCAGAAGCTCAAGTCAGCGTTGACCTCAGCACCAGTTCTGTCATTGCCTTCCGAGTCTGGGATGTATACTGTATATTGCGACGCTTTACGCGTCGGGTTGGGATGTGTGTTGATGCAGGATGGCAGGGTTATCGCTTATGCCTCGCGCCAGCTGAAGGTTCATAAAAAGAATTATCATGTGCATGACTTAGAGTTGGCGGCGATTGTTCATGCTTTGAAGATTTGGCGGCACTATTTATATGGTGTGTCATGTGAGGTCTACACCGACCACCGCAGTTTGCAGCATTTGTTTAAGCAGAGGGACCTTAATCTGAGGCAGCGGAGATGGCTTGAGTTGTTAAAAGACTATGATCTCACTATTTTGTATCACCCGGGCAAGGCGAATGTAGTAGCAGATGCTTTGAGCAGGAGGGCAGCGAGTATGGGTAGCTTGGACTACATTGCAGCTGAGGAGAGACCTTTAGCCTTGGACATTCAGTCCTTGGCCAATCGCCTTGTGATATTGGACCTTTCAGAGCCTCGTCGAGTTTTGGCTCATATAGTTGCTCAGTCTTCATTGTTGGGGGAGATTAAGGCTCGACAGTTTGATGATCCATGTCTTGCATAGCTTCGGGATACGGTGGTCCAGGGTAGGGCCAAGGAGGTTACCTTGGGCGAGGATGGTGTTCTGAGACTCCAAGGCCGATTGTGTGTTCCTGATATTGGTGGCCTGAGGGAGAGGATTCTAGCAGAGGCGAACAGTTCTCGGTATTCTGTTCATCCAGGAGCGACGAAGATGTATCTGATTTGAAGCAGCATTACTTGTGGAGCCGGATGAAGAAGGACATAGTGCAGTATGTGGCTAGGTGTTTCAATTGTCAGCAGGTTAAGTACGAGCACCAGAGGCCAGGAGGCTTGTTTCAGCAAATGCCCATTCCTGAGTGGAAATGGGAGCACATCACTATGGACTTCGTGGTTGGGTTGCCTCGGATCTTGCGGAAGGTTGACGCGGTTTGGGTCATTGTGGATAGATTGACCAAATCGGCGCATTTCATTCCTGTGGCTACTACTTACACTACAGAGAGGCTGGCTCAGATTTATATTCGAGAGATAGTCCGTTTGCATGCCGTGCCGGTGTCTATTATATCATATCGAGGTCCTCGGTTCACTTCGCACTTCTGGAGAGCATTGCACAGTGAGATGGGCACTCAGATAGATCTCAGCTCAGCATTTCACCCTCAAACTGATGGCCAGTCGGAGCGCATAGTTCAGATTTTGGAGGATATGCTCACGACTTGTGTGATTGATTTTGGCGGTCAGTGGGACCAATTCTTGCCTTTGGCGGAGTTTGCATACAATAACAGTTATCAGTCCAGCATCGAGATGGCTTTATTCGAGGCTTTATATGGTCGGCGATGTTGTTCTCCTATCGGGTGGTTTGAGCCTGGCGAGGCCAAGTTATATGGCACAGATCTGGTGAGAGATGCTTTGGAAAGAGTGAAGATCATTCAGGAGAGACTCCGCACAGCTCAGTCCATACAGAAGAGTTACGCAGATCAGCGGGCGCGTGATGTAGCATTTATGGAGGGAGATAAGGTTCTGCTGAAGGTTTCGCCAATGAAGGGCATCATGAGATTCGGGAAGAAGGGCAAGTTGAGCCCAAGGTTTATCGGTCATTTCGAGGTGTTGAGGCAAGTCGGAGAGTTTGCATATGAGCTAGCGTTACCTCCCAGTTTATCCGGAGTTCATCCGATTTTTCATGTATCCATGCTCCGGAGATATCATTCCGATTTCTCTCACGTGATTGATTTCAGCACTAATCAGTTAGATGAGAAGTTGGGCTTCGAGGAGGAGCCAGCTGCTATTATTGATAGACAGGACCGCCAGTTGAGGTCTAAGAGAGTTTCTGCCATGAAGGTCCAGTGAAGGGACCAACCAGTCGATGAGGCGACTTGGGAGTCCGAGGAGGACATGCGGAGCAGATATCCACATCTATTCAGCACTCTAGGTACGATTCTAGTCTCGTTCGAGGACGAACATTTGTTTAAGAGGGGGAGAATGTAACGACCCGACCGGTCATTTTACGTTATCGGACCTCGTTCCCCTGTTTAAGTCTTCCCATAGCGGCTTCTTGTGATTTGTGACTTGCGGGGATGGGTGGTTCAGGATTTGGAAGTGTTTTGAGCAATATAGGAACACTTGGTTCCTTAAGGTTGGCCTATTTGGCCAAGTTTGACTTCGGTCAACATTTTGAGCAAACGACCTCGGAATCGGGTTTCGACAGTGTCAGTAGCTTCGTATGATGATTACGGACTTGTGCGTATGTTCGGAATGGGTTTTTGATAACCCGGGAGCGTTTCAGCGCCCGATATGGAAATAAGGATTTCCTTAAATTTGAAATTTGGTTTGGAACGTGATTTTATGATATCGAGGTCCGAATGAAATTCTGAAACCATGAACAATTTCTTTATGTCATTTATGACTTGTCTGCAAAATTTGAAGTCATTCCGAGTAGTATAGGACGGTTCGGCGCATTGAAATGAATTCTAGAACTCTAAGTTCAAAGTGTTGATTCAATTTGGTTTTGGGGTCAAATACTGAGTTTCGTTGTTGTTTCTCTCGTTCTGGAAGTTCGAGCGAGTCCGTATCATGAATACAGACTTGTAGGTTCCTTTGGGCAGGGTCCCGGGGGGCTCGAGTGAGTTTTGGACCCCTCGGAGCTTTATGCTAAAAACCAGATTTTTCTTTATCTGGTCTCCTTCTTCGCGTTCGCGGGAGGGTGGTTGCGTTCGCAAAGAAGGAATTGGGCAGGGGCTACGGATGCTCTACACGTTCGCGTTCCCCAGCCTGCGTTCGTGATAGCTAGGGCCCCCTGGCCTTCGCGTTCGCACCCCTCCAGCCGCGTTCGCGAAGGTCTAGCCCAGCTAGCCTCCGCGTTCGCGGGCCCTCCGTCGCGTTCGCATAGGGTCCAGCCAATTGGGCCGGCCCAGCTACCGTTTGTCTTCGCGTTCGCACTCGTCCAACTGCGTTCGCGAAGTCTAGCCAAGCTAGCCTCCTCGTTCGCGGGCTCTCTTTTGCGTTCGCGTAGAAGGGCCTCCTGAGGCCTGGGCCATTGGCCTTCGTTGACGCGATGCCCCTGTCGCGTTCGCGATGAAGGGACATCTGGGCAGGGTAGTTTATATACGGGATTTACGTTATTTCCTCCATTTCCATCTTCTTCCTTGTATTATTTGAGAGCTTCCAAGAGGACCATCCAGACTAGTACTTGAGGTAAGTGAACTCCTTATTAACACTAGTTTCAAACATCAATTCCTAGATAAATTATCTACTAAATTATCAAAAAACTCATGAATTTGGGTAGGAAAAATTAGGGCTTTTGAGGAATTTGTGAATTGTCCGTTTAAAGCCATGAATTCAAGTAGTAACTACATAATTTTTATCCTTAGGTTATGGGTGAGCGATTCCTTCGAGAATTTTCGGAATTCGAGTGTGCGGGCTCGGGGTTGAAATTTAAAAATTATTCAAGAATGTGAATTTTGGGATAAACGGGATAATCTCTTTTCTTTGAACATGAATTGATGTAATTATACTATATTTGGCTAGTTGCGAGCCGTCGAGAGTAGATTTCGGAGATTCGCCGCATCCTTGATCCGAGGGGTGATTTCGTCACGAGGTGAGTCTCCTTTCTAACCTTGTAAGAGGGAATTGTCCCCTAGGTGCTCTAAATGCTATGTGTACTTGTTTGGGGGCTACGTACGCACCAAGTGACGAGAGTCCGTACGTAGCGGCTATTATTGTTATGACCGGGTAGTTAGGCCACAACATGTGCATTGTTCTTCCTTGTCCTGATATGTATATGTTTCGTGCTCCTATTGTGCCTAGCAATACTTCATCTAAAAGATTTTGTGATACTTGACTCGGAGTAATTGTAATTGTGTATCTATGAGATCGGGTCGTACGCCACGACAGATTTGAGAGTGATTATACCTATATGGGATCGGGCCGTACGCCACGGCGGAGTGAGAGGTACTTGTATACGTATATGGGATCGGGCCGTACGCCACGCCGGGTTTAGAAGGTACTTTATGGGAGCAGTTCGTACGCCACGGCGGATCAAAGACTTGGTTATTATGGGTTTACTCCGGTGGTCCTACCCTCGAAAGCGCGTTATTGCGTAATTCAGTAGTTGTTTGGATTTCTACTCTTGATATGTACTTGTTGCTTATTTCCTGACATGTCTACTGTATTTCATTATATTCTATCATACGTTATTTCTATTGGACCTTAGTGAGTATCGAGTCGACCTCTCGTCACTACTTCTTCGAGATTAGACGGGATACTCACTGGGTACATATTTATTTAATATGTACTCATGCTGCACTTTTGTACTTAACTGTACAGGTACTGTGGTCGGTGCTTCTGGTTATTATACCGAAGATAGATCCCGAGCTAGTGGACTTGACTTCACGGTGAGCTGCTTCTTCTGACGGTTTCCAGCAGTACCATGGAGTTTTCCTTTTGTGTTTTCCCGTCTATTTCATCCAGACAGTGGGGTTGTATATACTATCTTTTGGTTATTCTGTTAGCATGCCCGTGACACTCGTGACACTAGTTCCTGGCAAACACGCGTAGTGTTATTTTGGGTTTTGGGTTGTATATTCATATATATATGCTTATCGTTTGGTCCGCACATCGTTACAGCTTTATTTCTTATCACCAGATTATCATTTTGGGATATCATGCTTAAAACTGTTTAAAATTGGTAAACGTTGGAATACTTAATCAATTGGAAAGGGTAACACTTAGTGATTTAGTGTTGGCTTGCCTACACCTGCAGTTGGGCGCCATCACGACCTGAGTTAGGATTTGGGTCGTGACATCCTCGTCACTACTCCACTGAGGTTAGTCTTGATACTTGATGGGTACTATTGTGGTGTATTCATACTCCACTTCTGCATATTTTTGTGCAGATCCAGATTTTTAATTTCGTTGATCATTAGCTAGTTGCACGGATTGCTGTTGTGGAGACTCAAGTTAAGCCTGATGATGTGTTCGTAGGTTTCGGAGTCAGCTTCTGATCTGTATTCACACTGTTTACTTTATTTCAAGCAGTTGTATTTAGAAAATGTAGTAAATTTAGAGCTTATGACTTGTACTACTGGTTTTGGAAATTGTAAATTTATATAGAGGATTTCATTTAAGAAATTATTAGATGTTACTAGGAGTGGCAAACGGGCGGGTCGAAATGAATAATGGAAAATATATAAATTATCCGACCCGACCCATATTTAACACGGGTAATAAACGGGTTAACCGGCGGATAAAATGAGTAACCATATTATCCATTCATGACTTCACATTAGCCTCAAGCTCTAATATGAATTTTTTGCCCCTTGCAACAGAAGAACATTACTGAAATAATTTTCCAATAATAGTATTATCCATATTTTACTCATTGGTTACCCATTTGGTTGCTCATTTTTCTAATGGATAATATGATTAATTATCCATATTTGACCCCAGTTTAAAAATGTCAGTTAGCCAACCCATTTTTAGTGGGTTGGGTTGGGTGGATAACTATTATTTTTAACCATCTTGCCAAGTCTAGATGTTACTTTATTATTGTTGTTATACGGAAGATGTTAAGCTTACCTACTCCCTAACACAAGATGCCATCACGATACACAATAGAGGAAAATTGGATCATGACAACTAAGCACAAAGTATAAGAAAATAAGGAAAACATTTAAATCTCGTAGTCTTAAACTGAAGATGTCTATAATGTATTAAAATGTCCTTAAATCTTGTGGTCTTAAATTATGTACTAAAAACAAAAAGAAGTACTACTCCCTTCTTTCACTCTTACTTGACACGTTTTGAATTTTTACGCCCTTAAGAAATAATAAATGAAGTGCATAATAGACCATGATACCCACATTAATTGATGCATATTTTATTGGATTTGAGAAAATGATTTGAAATGAGAAATAAATACTATGGGCATAACATGAAAAAAAAATTATCTTCTCTTGATATACGTAAAGTGATAGGTAAAAATAAAAATTAATATGATAAGTAAAAGTGAACGGATGGAGTATTATTTTTGTGAAACAAACACAAAAATAGAAAGTAAGACTCTTAAAACGGAGAGAGTAATTAATATGTTTGGAAAAATCAAAAGTCATATTATTAAAATTTTAAAAGAACAAAAAACAGTTTTTTAATCCTTGAAAAAGATGGAATATCAAATGAGTCTCTTTGGAATATTCGGAAAAAGGTTCGGTCAATTGGGCCGGAGCCATAAGCAAACGTTCGGAGACAGGGGAGAAGTAGCTATCACGGACTAGTAGGTGTTGGCAGAGACGTGGAATTATGATCACGCCACCATCCTGCCAGGTCAGCATATATATAATCACTCCACTCTCCAGACTCCAGAGTCCAGAGGCATGGGCTGTTATCAGGTGCACTAGGCTCCACTGTGAGACTGTGAGCCTTTGGCTTTCTCCTAACGGAAAAAATTCACTCATATGGGGCATGCATTTTACAAGTATGATAAGTAAGGGACTGCTGAGGTGTCTATGTGATCACCATACTGCTATTGGGGCCATGCTTATGACGTGGCTGACACATAACACTTCTATGTTGGACCTAATATTGTTTCACTTAGGGGCTGTTTGGTTTGGTTTGGTTTTAGGAGACCCCTTTGTCATTCAACTTCTTTTCTAATGTCGTATATTAATATTTGTATTAGAAATCAACTCAACTATGTCTATCACAAAATAAAATACGACAAAAAAGTGTTAAATTCATTAAGATAATGCAAGTGAGTTGTCATGTTTAGCTAATTTTTGTATCATCAACTACACTAGAACCGAAACAAGTAAAAATTAACCACTTCAATAACTCATATAACATAATATTTGTATGGCACCACTTGAACAACAAAAACTCCAATTTCCAACCAACCTAATCGTTTATGTCCAGAGGCGGACTCAGGATTCGAGCACGACAGATACTATTGTATGCTAATCACTAGCGATTAAATTTGACGAGAAACTCTTTAAAAACTCAATGATTATGATGATTTATCATCCAAGTATAAATAAATAAAAATTCTAAAGAAATAGAAATCATCGAATAAAGAGAGAGATTTATTCGCAAAATAGGTGTTACGGAAAGGGAAGATATTTGATTTAAGATTGTTTCAAATTTTAAATTTTCTAGCTTTTTCTCAGTTATATAAGGGGTCTATATATAATCAAAAAGGTGTTCAAACTTCAAAAATTATCAAAAAACTTACTAAACAAATCTTGATTAAGGGTGTGCTAATAGTTACATAATTGAAGAAAAATCTCAAACTCTTAATTAGTAGTCATTGCTGAGCCAGAGTTGCGGATATCCGCTACTTTGTCAAAGTGATTTTTGAAGAAAGTTGTGGCAAAAGGATTTGTATTTTTATACTTCTGAAGCGCGATAAATTGTAATTTGAGGCTTTTAATTTAAGGGAGGGGTTTGAAAAAGAAAAAAAGTTAAGTAAGTTAGACTATTATATGTACAGATTAGTTGAATTAAAAGAAGTAAACTAAAAAGGAGGGAAGAAAGAGATAATGGGTTTTGAACCCACAACATCCAGCAAAACTGCTCCTCTAGTTCGCCTTTTTGAGTTGGGGGCACACAAAATATATTTAAAGGGTCACAAATGTATGCAAAGAGATATATAAGAAATATACATTTATAATTTTTGTCGAGGCTAACGGGTTTCGTAACCCCTCAAGCCTCAACGTAGGTCCGCCACTACTTATGTCTTACATTATATAGATTTGATGAGCTTTTTTTAAAGTGAATCTATAAAGGAAGTTCAGTTTGGTTTAAGCGATGATATATGAATATTCTGTGATGATTTTGATCGGACACGAAATTGAAGAAAGAAAGAAATATTTTTAATTCATAAAAGCTAACGTGACTTTAATTTTCGAAGATAATACGCTCTTAACTCTAAATTTATCTAAGAGGCTCGCTTATGCACTTATTCCTAATAAATAGAGTTTAGGGTTTAGGACTCGTTTTAGCTAAATTTCAAACTAAGTTCGTTTGGTCAAAATTGACTTTATTGAAAATTGGTTTAGAATATTCCTAGCTAATCTTACAAATGTCCTAGCATTTTCCAAATAACTATGACAATTCCTAGAAATTTCCTAGTATGTCTTAGTTATTTTTCATTTGGCAGGTAACATAACATATTATGTGCTTGACTTTGAGGTTATCGTATAACTCAAAATTTAGATCTAGGTTTTTATATTATTAGATTTATAGAGAAATTAGTTAATATAAGTCAACATTAATATTCAAATGAGATTTATTATATTTATGAAGAGTACCAAATGTGTGTTACTAGATAATAATATGTTGGAGAAATAATGGAGCAATAATAATTTAAGAATATGAATGATAGCAATAAATGATAATAACTGACATTTAAGTAAATAATAGAGCAATGTTCACCTGACAAGGTGAGATTTTTCACTATTCCTTCTGACAATGATGGATGATAATAAGCTATTGACTATTTCGATTCTTCTTGGATCAAGAGATAAAGATAGAGAAAAAGAGGTGTAAAGGTAAACTTTGTATGTATTCAATAAAGAGAGAATCTTCACAGCGAATGTCAATGTAGTTCTTTATCAAAATGCTCAATCCCTTTTTTAGAACTACATCTCTTCCTGTTTATAAGGATACATGAGCCTCAAAACCTTAGATAGTACAACATAGAGTAATATTCGCTAGGATATTCTCTAGTGAATCTAAATCTTCAAAACATTTGTTACTGCATGCCGAGGACGAGCACCACGTCTTTTATTAAGCTACCTCAACCTCGACTATGATCTGCCTTCGTTATATGACCTCGACCTTATGATATATTGTAATGCCAATGTATAGTAGCATTCGAAGGCTTTTATATCCGTTGACCAAGTCAAATACATAATGTGAAGTATTTCGCCCATATAGTTAGTCCCTCCGCTTATCGAGGACGTCCTCGCGGACGGGTTCGGCAAGTGGATAATAGTAGTCATGATCGTCGTGAAAGATGGATTATGTGGCGCTTTGAGGGTCACGTATTTCAAACCCCTAATCTTCCCAGGTAACCTCTGAAACAAGCTTGTCATGGAAGGGATGTGATATCATGACGTCATTCGTCATGGTGACGTTTTTTCCCGATACGTTGCGCCGGTACACATGCGGCCTTTCCATTGGTTCTTTCGTTTTGATTTTTATTGTAATCATGACGAAACGTTTCGAATTCAATTATTCTCCTCTATAAATAGGGGTGATTACTGTTATTCAAGCTTTACCTTCATTTCTATTATTAGAATTGCCTTTGCCTTTCTTTGCTTCTCTTGCTTATTGTTCTCTAACTTTTCTTCCCATTTTCTTGGCTCTATTTCTCTAACATTCTCCAAACTTCAAAATCATGTCAAATTAACTTCTGATGCCATTAAGGAAATTCAAAGCGTTCCACTAGCTGTTGTGGCCCTTATCATTGGAGGAGATGCCATCTCCGCCACTGAAGCAGAGATTATCCTCCACAATCCCAACGTAAAACCGAATTTTCATCGGCCATCGGAGGTGGTGGTTGAGGTTTACTAGTTTTCTTAAACGTCTACACGTTTGGCAGGGTTCAAAGCCAAGTATATCCTTCCTAATCAAGTGGAGCTTATACCAACCAATGGTGTTGATGTGCATGCCCACCGTCCTGGATACTGTGCTCTCTTCGCTTACCCTTTCACCATTAGCTATTCGTTCCCTCTTCCTCTTTTGGTGGAAGAATTTTTCCGCTTTTATCGAGTTTGTCTCGCTTAGCTCGCTCCCTTCGTCTACAAGGTGATCAAGATGCTATCGAAGTTTGCCGAACTAGCTAGCGTCGAGGTCAATGTACGACATCTAATGCACATGTTTATGCCTAGCTTCTATTGAGGCACGATGTTGAATCAGGATAGACCACAAAGGTAGTCGACAATTTTGGCTCGACTTCTTTTATGTCAAAATTGAGGCCGTCGTGGAAAATGTCACTAATTTTCCTGAAGCCTGGAACCGCACTCGTAAGTATTCGTGTTTATTTTTAACCTTCTACGCAGTTGTATACTTCTAGTTCGTGAATTAAACCTTCTCATTTGGAAGCTACTGGTTGACCTATTCAGTTTGTGGCGACAAGTCCTTCTTTGCACTACGGGGATCCGTGACTGGTCGGGCTTTTTAAAAAAGTACAAGCCGGTTTCTCCCCCGAAAGGTAATGTCGTCTTTTAGATAGTGGTGTGTTTATACTCGTCCAATTTATAGTGCTTATCTCTGTTCTCATGTTTTTACATCCTTCTAAGTTCTGTTAGGGAGGTTGCAAGAAGGACGTGGTGCCAACGCTTTCCTTTATTAGAAGAAGAGTTGTTGCGTCCTCTACCCCTGTCTACATTCGACTGTTGCGCCCGTCCCTTCCTTGGATTTTATGTTGAGGATGAGAAGGCTTCTCCGCATGATGCGGACTTGAGGCCTCGTAATAGGAAGGTCCTAGACATGGGAGAAAGTGTGTATGTGGTCGTCGGCTTATTGGGGGATGAGATTGGTGCGAGAGACTATGACAATATTCACCGAGGAGGACGTTGGGGCGGCCAAGGTGCCTAGGTTAGAAAAGATCGATCATGTTGTACCTTCACGACATGAAGAGGAGGAGGCCATTGTGGATGCCTCTGGTGATGGTTCTGTGTGTCTTTGGCGCGGGGATGCCTTGTCTTCTAGTCCGGCTCTAGAGGTTTCTCTTGTTGATGGGTAACGAGGCAAGATGCACGTCGAACAAGGTAATGAGCGGGTTGAACTTGATGGCGATGAGTCCGACTCTCACCTCAACCCTGAGGATCTCGAGATTATTGATAGTGGGACTACTAAGGTTGAAGTTAGGATTGAAGGGGGGGTCGAGGACTATCACGATTCTAGTGAATCATGATTTGCTTAAAGATACTAAGGAAGTGGTTCATGCCTTTGGTCCCCTCTACTACCAAGCATGAAACTCTCAAGGAGATGAGTTAAAGCACCCTTTCCGGGAGCACTCATGACCTCGTACTTAGCGTATATCTTTTTTTTTTATTCTCTCTTTTCTGCTTCGGTTTGCTTCCTAGTCTTACTTTTCTTTTCTTTTGTTTGCAGAACGTTATTCTAGAGATAGAGAGTGTGCGAAGAAAAAAACAATAACAACATACCCAGTATAATCCTATAAGTGGGGTCTGGGGAGGGTAATGTGTACGAAAATCTTACACCTACCTAGGGAGGTAGAGAGGATTTTTCTGATAGTAGAGAGAGTGTGTGAAGAGAGAAGAAGAAAAAAGAGATTTACCAAAAATTATGGACTAAGTACGAGGAGTTCCACGAAAAGTGTAGGAGGCCGAGAGGCGGCTCCGCTAAGGGCGCGATGCGCCTGCCCTGAGGGAGGAGCTAAGAAAAAAGGATGAAGAATTGCTCGCATTTGTGGAGTGGTTCAACGCTCTCTAGGGTACTTTGAAGAGAAATAAAGAGGAGCTTGAGCTGAGAAAAGGCGTGGAGGCCCAGTGCAGCGACTAGAACCAGGTTGATCAACTTCAAAGTTAGTTAGATAGGTGTCAGTTCGAAATGGGTGCGCTTAGGAGAGAGATCGCTGAAAAGCAACAACTGCTCGAGGAGGCGGAGTCCTCTCGAATGGAGACTCGAGAAAAGGATGCTCTTTTAGAGTTGCAGAACAAAACCATTCACTTGTGTTTTCCAATCGACGACTAAAGCTAGGGAGGCTAGGCTCGAGGAGATGATTAGCGACTTGGAGAAAGAGAACTCTTAGCTACTCGAGTAGATTTCTGTTGTGGAGGGAGAGAATGCCATACTTCTTGAACGACCCCCTAATTCTCATGCCTATGAATTTCCTACCATTCCTCGAGACCGGTACGAGGAATGTATCCTTGCCGAAGCTCGAATAGAGGTGATTCGAGAGTTAGGTCGGATGGGTTTTATTTTTTAGACGTCCATAGAGGAGGACCGAGTTAAAGCTCGTGAGGTTTGGTTGGACTGCAGCTATGATCCTGCCGCACCTTATACTGAAGCTGAGGAAGATGATGAATGAGGCATTGACTAGATTGAGGATAGTTCTTGGTGTGACTCTGCCTATAATCTGGATGAGGATGGAGAGTACGGAGGAGACCAGGGTGCATGCAGTCCTTTGTGCCCCCTTGTAAAGATTCCTTATGTATCAATCAAAGTTGGTTTTTGCCTTGTACCTACCTTTCCTATTTTTTCCTTTCTTGTTTCTATACCTGTGTGTTTTGATTCTTTACGTTTTTTTTTTATTGTTATCTTCTAGTTGAGATGCGGCCAAGGGTCAATAGGTGTTTGTTCAATTTGGTTGAACATAACTCTAAGTTAAGTCGAGGCCAAGGGTTGATAGGTGTTTGTTCGATATGTTCGAACATTCCTTTAAGTTAAGTCGAGGCCGAGGGCCGATAGGTGTTTGTACGAACTAGTCGAACATACCTTTAAGTTATGTAGAGGCCGAGGGCCGATAGGTGTTTGTTCGAACTGGTCAAATGTACCATTTAGTTAAGTTGAGTCCAAGGGCCGATAGGTGTTTGTACGAGCTAGTCGAACATACATTTAAATTAAGTTAAGGACGGGGGTCGATAGGTATTTGTTTGAGCTGGTCGAACTTACCTTTAAGTTAAGTCGAGGTCGAGGTTCGATAGGTGTTTGTTCGAATTGGTCGAACATACCTTTATGTTAAGTCGAGGCCGAGGGCCGATAGGTATGTGTTCGAACCGGTCGAACGTACCATTTAGTTTAGTTGAGGCCGAGAGCCGATAGGTGTTTGTTCGAGCTGGTCGAACATACCTTTGAATTAAGTTGAGGTCGAGGGACGATAGGTGTTTGTTCGAGCTGGTCGAATATACCTTTGAATTAAATCAAGGCCGAGGGTTGATAGGTGTTGTTCAAGCTGATCTAACATTCTTTGCGTTAAGGCACGGCTAGGGGCCGATGGGAGTTGTTTGAGTTGGTCGAAAATACCTTTTTCAGGAGAGTAGTTTCAATGAACGGGTATCTAATTTATTTCAACATTGTTGCATTGATTACATCATTTCTCCCTAAGGCTAATTTTGGAGAAAATTACAAATTTTGGGTGTTGGCTGGCATTCCAGTCCTAGTCCTAGTATATGTAGCCCTTCAATTTGGAGATTCTTGAGGAGTCGGGCAATGAAAATATGTTTTTTCTCGCGTAATCCAACTCGCTATGTCCCGTTTGTCGTCTCATAAAAAATATCCTTAAGAAAACCTCGTTGGGACAAAACTCGTGGGAGGGAAAAAGAGTGCGACATACGAGGCACTCCTTGTTTTTCAGAAGTTGAAGTATTTTGAGGTGGCTGATGTTTCAATTATTTGGTAGGAGCTTTATTTCCATAGTCCCCAGTTAGAATGAAACCTTGTCTGCCTTGCCTATGATTTTGTACGATCCGTCCCAATTAGCTCATAATTTTCCTTCTCGGGGATCTTTTCCTACTTGGGTCTTGGCTTTGAGCACATAGTCCCCAATCTTGAGTAACCCTACCTTGGCCTTTTTGTTGTAGTATCATTCTACTTGTTGTTTTTGTGAGACCATTCTTATATATTCCATATCTCGTTGCTCTTCGATCTCGTCAAGGTCTTGCCTTCTATTCTCGTCAATGTTGGTGACGATTTCATTGGTGTATCTTAGGTTAGGTTCTACGTCTTCAACTAGTATGACCGCTTCAGTTCCGTAGACTAGGGAGTAAGGTGTTTCTCCTGTGCTCATATTTCGGGTTGTTCTGTGTGCCCACAATACTTTTGGGAGTATTTCCGACCACTGGCCCTTGCCCTCCTCGAGTTTCTTCTTCATGATGTTTAAGATAGACTTGTTGGAGGACTGTGCTTGCCCGTTGCCGGTTGGGTGGTAAGGGGATGAAAGTGTCGTTTTAATATGTCATTTTTCGAAAAACTCGGTGGATTTTCTTCCCATGAATTGGGGTCAATTGTCGAAACTTATTTCTTTAGGTAGGACGAATCAACAGATGATATTTTTCCATATGAAGGCAATTACCTCTTGCTTGTGAACTTGGGCGAATGCGCCTGCTTCCACCCATTTAGAGAAGTGGTCAGTCAAAACTAAATGGAATTTAACATTACATCGTCCTGGCAGAAGCTATTCCACGATGTCCATTCCCCACTTAATGAATGTCCATGGAGAGGTAACTGAGTGGAGGTTTTCACTTGCTTGGTGGATTATCGGGGCATATTTCTAACACTGCTCGCATTTCTTTATGAATTCTAGGGCATCTTTCTTCATGGTGGGCCAATAATATCCAACCCGTATGAGGCACCTGGCTAGTGCTCGGTTGCTGGAATGACTGTCGCAGTGGCCCTCGTGGACTTACCTCTAGAACATGTTAGGTTTGATTTGGGCCATAACATTTTGCTAAGGGGCCTCCATATGTTCTCTTATACAAGTCGTTCCAGAGGAGGTTGTATCTAGCGGCTTACATTCTCAGCTTCCTGGATTTCTTTTCGTCGTTTGGGAGAGTACCGTCTTGCAAATAGTTTATAATACAATTGCGTTAATCCCAAGTTAGGTTTACATATTTTACCTCGTTATGGTCTAATGTCGAGCTGAGGAGATGTACCACGCTCCTATCCCCAGGAGTTATTCTTTCTGTTGCGGTGGAAAATTTGGCGAGCCCGTCCACCTCGACGTTCTGAGTCCCTCAAATCGATCAAGCTGGCATTCATCGAACTTGGTAGTAATTTGCATATCTCGGCCTGGTATTTTGGCAACCTTTTCTCTTTGATCTAGAAAGTCTCGGTAACTTGGTTGACGACGAGCTAAGAATCACAGCATAGCTTTAAATGCCTCGCCCTATATTCGAGTGCTAGTCTCAATCCTACAATTACGGCCTCGTACTCGGCCTTGTTGTAAGTCATATCTGGGAATCTTATTGACCGGCGAACCACTTCACCGGTGGGAACTTCGAGTACGAGTTCCAGTTCATACTCGCAGGCGTTGGACGCGCCATCGATGTATAGGACGCTTCTCAGCCTCAGGCATCACTTTGGCACTGAAGTCCCCGACAAAGTCAACGAGCAATGATTTTATCGTTGTGCGAGGCTGATAAGTGATGTCGTATCTACTTAATTCAATCCCACTTGGCCAGCTGATAAGTGGGAATTATGACTACTTATTAGCTCCTTTTAGCTTTCGTTTTAGTCCAAAAGCGCTTAATTGTGTTCCCAAAAACTAATGAAATGTACTTAATTGCAGGAATATTGGAAGATGAGCTCCCGAGATGAAATCCAACTAATCTGAACTCATGGACAAAAACAAGCACAAAAGCTCAAAGTGAGTGCCGCAGAATATCATCTGCGGCCACAAGATGTGAAGAAAGTCCATCAGAAAATGTTGAAAAATGCAGACCGCACATGAAGTGTGCGGCCATAGAAACTGGGTAATAGCAAAAGTTCATAGAACCTGCATCTCAAGTTCAACAAAAATGCGGACCGCAAAAATATTGTGTGGCCGCAGAAGAACAGCCATGTGGCGGCAGTCATATTTGTGCGGACTGCAGAAGAGCAAGGTGCGACCGCAGACACATTTGTCCTCACCGCAAAAAGAGAGAAGTGCGGCTACAATTCAGAATTGTGCGGCCGCAGGTTTCCAATGCTGTCAGGCTGAAGCAAAGTACGAACCACACATCGAATTGTTCGGCCGTAGAACCTCCGAAAGGGCACTTCTGTCCGAAAATTCCAGCCCTGTATTAATAGAAGATTTTCACATTTTTAGGTCAACTTTTGACATCAGCAGCCACACTAGACAGTGTCTTTTTGCTCTTTTTAGTAGTTTTTGCTATTTTGAGCTTTTTGAATATTGATCTCAACGTTTTAATTATCAATATGGGTTTAATTATCACTTCTTTTGCTTTTTCTTCCAATTTAAGCATAATTAGCTAGATTTTCACTAGGGTTATGACCCAACCCTAGTGTGTAAACTTAATGGGTGTTTGATTTATTGAATGTTTATGGTTGGGTGTTGATTATCTAGCCTTGTTCTTGCTTTTATTTGAATAATTAATGATTGCAAACATTATTTCATGCCTAATTGACTTGGTCTCTACTTGAGAAAGAGAGACTTAGTCTAGGAAAACTTGGCTGGCAAGAAATTTGGTCAATCGAGAGATTGATAAGCTCAATTAAAGGGTCAAACCTAGAGATAGTAAAACCCGACTTGAGCTTTTATCAAATGTTTTGCTCAATACCCATTTGGACTTGAGACTTCCAAATTGAACCAGATCACTCTCTGACCGGGAGGTAGTGAGTGGGTACTTGAGTGTTGTTAGCTATAATACACCCCGTCCAATAAAACAAGCTTTAAAGTTTACAACACATTAGGCAAATACCTAGGTGAAGGTCATAGCCCTAGGCTTTTTATATCATTTGAAAAACAACCAAAAAGATTTTTCCTTGTTTCATTCTTTAAATCGCAATCATAGTTTAACTTAGATTTTCAAACGAAACCAAATATTGCGAAAGTGCAAATTTAGATATACAAACTCACGCGCTGAGATATATACTACTAACACCCATTCATATAGCTCCCTACGGAATTCGATCCTGACTCTGGTTGAGTATTACTATTGTATCGGCCGTTTTCATATCCTCAAATAGAGGAGTGAAATTGGACGAGACCACAAGCCTCCCCCACAACTCGAGTTTGTACAATATGCTTCTCAAAGAAAACGTGATGACGATCAAGATTGGGTGGCACTGGAATATGGCCTGAGCTTTCGTGAAGAAACGACAAGGGATAGGGTACCTCGTGTGATAAGTGTTTTACTGATATAATAAATTGGAAATTGTGTATCTTTGTCTTCTCGAACTAGGATTGCGCTTACCACTACTTGTGAAATAACGAGGTAGACAAGGAGACATTCCACGTGCTCAGGCTTTGAGAGCAAGGGCGGTGATGACGGGTATTCCTTGAGTTCCTTCGGTGCTTGTTATCCTTTTTGAGTATGTTGAAGAACCCGTGGCACCTATCAGATGACCTCGAGATGAATCTGGGCAGGGCAGAAATTTGACTCTTCAGTCTCTAGACTTGTTTCTTAGTAGTTAGATGTTTTGATATCCCGTCGTTAGACTTAATTTAATCTAGGTTGAACTTGATTCCGCGTTGTGATACTAGGAAGCCCAAAAACTTACCCTAAGTGACATCGAATGCGCATTTCCCGGGGTTCAGTTTCATCCCATACTTCTTCAATATTTCGAATGTTTCCTTCAAATGGTCGATGTGGTCCTCAACCTTCAAGGATTTAACCAACATGTTGTCGATGTATACCTCCATCATTTTGTCGAGCTGGTTTTTGAACATCTTCGCAACCATCCTTTGATAGGTAGCTCCGCGTTCTTTAACCCGAATGACATGACCTTGTAGCAATACGTCCCCTTGTGAGTGATCAACGTGGTTTTCTCTTGGTCATATTCCTCCATGAGTATCTAATTGTAGTGTGAGTAAGCTTCCAGAAAACTTAGCAAATCATGTCTTGTTTTCGCATCGATGAGTTGGTCGATGTGTAGCAACGGGAATGAATCCTTTCGGTGGGCTTTGTTCATATCGGTGAAGTCAACACACATCCTCTATTTTCCGTTCTTCTTTTTTACCATTACTATGTTGGCAATCCACTTTGAGTATTTCAACCCCCTGATAGAGCCATTGCCCAATAGTTTCTCTACCTCTTTATGGACGACCTCGTTGATGGTGGGATTGAACTTTCGTCGTACTTGTCTTACTAAGGGGTAGAAAGGGCCGACATTTATCTTGTGTGTGACTATCTCTTTGGGGATGCGGGGCATATCTGCTTAGCTTAAGGCACACAAATCTGCGTTAGCTATTAAGAATTGACTAAATTTACTTGGGTTTTGAAGTTTGCAGCCGATGTAGGCATTTTTATGGGGTTGATGTGGTCTAGCTGGACAAGACCGAGGTTCTCTATGGTCGATCCTGCAACTTCGACAATTTTTGGGTCCATAATGGTATCTTTGGCTTCGACTTGCAGGGACCTCGACCCTGTTGATTGCTATGCTTCTTTTTCCTTTTCTTTCTTTTGTTGGGTTGTCGTTCCATCCATGGTGATCCGATAAGTTTCTAGGGATGTGCATTCTTCCCCTCGTATGCTGAATATCCCCCAGGGGATTGGGAAACTGTTAATTTGGTACAAGCTGGAGGGGACTGCCTTTATGGGATTTATCCATGGTCATCCTACGATGGCATTGTATGCAGTATCCAGATCCATGATATGGAATGTGGTCTCTAGTGTCACCCCGCCAGCGAGGACAGGGAGTGTGATCTCACCCGAGTCCGTTTAACTACATTGTTGAAAACGGTTAGTGTAATTCAGTGTGGCACTATCTTATCCTCAAGTTGCATCTGTACGAGGACTCGAGGATAGATGATGTACGCTCCACTTTTGTCGTCTACCATAATTATCCTAACATCAGTATCAAGAATTCGTAGAATAATGACAAGTGCATCATTGTGAGTGAAAGTCAAATCATCGACATCTGACTCATCGAAGATGATACTTTCTTCGAGGACATCATACCGCTCTTGGGTGATCGATCTCTTGAGTTTGTGAGTGGAGGTGAATTTGATGCCGTTGATGGAGGCATCTTCACTTCTACCAATGATCATGTTCATGGTGCGAGGGGGCGAGGGCAGCTTTGGTGGACCTGGGTGTTCTCGACCCCTTGCTAGGGTGTTCCTGCCCTTGTCGCTGAGTAACTCTTTGAGGTGTCCTTGCTATAGCAAGTTCGCTACTTCTAATCTCAGAGTGTGGCAATCATCCGTTTTGTGTCCACGTTCTTGGTGGAACTAACAGAAGGCGTCAAACTTCCTTGTGCCTGGGTCGAACCTCATCTTTGGTGGCGACTTCACCTTTGTTCCGGGCTTCTCAAGTGCACAGACCACCTCTGTAGGTGACACACAAATATTATGAGCAGATAGTAGGGAACATACCTCGACCATTCTTGTGAATGTCTGATCTCGGTCTAGACACTGTCGGCTTTATGGTAAAGCAAGTAAAGCACTTGGCCCATTTTATTTTAGCAATAATAGATTTATTTATTTTAAACGAATAGAGTACTTTTAGTAGAAAAGTAAAAAACAATTCATATAAAGAGAAAGGTAATTTTATTAAATTTTTGAACAAATCATCAATGTCAGAATAATTATTATGGGAGGTATGAGTACTTATAAATTTTTACACTTTCTTTCTTCTTTTTTTTCCAAGTCACGATATTTCTCTCCCTTCTCTCATAAGATTATATACTTTCTCTTTTACGTCTTTCCTAATTTCTTTTCCAAGAGTATAAAGTTCAACAACTCAAAAGTTTTAGTGATAAAAATGTGAGATCAATAGATGACGAGAACTTAAAAATGTTGGCTTAACCTTGAATGTTCCTTAAAATATAATAGTCACTCTAATATTGATGATTTAGATTTATTTTTTAATTTAACATATTTTAAAAAATAGTACAAGTAAAAAAATAATACTATAATCGACACATCAATCAAATAAAAAGACTTCATTCTTTTTCAAATGAATTTATTTTTAATAAAATAATATTAATAGCTCATGTTACAGTTGCCTCAATAGAAATAAGTTTAAAATTAAAATCAATAAAATCTTACCTAGGATAAACAATTCTCAAGAAAAATTAAATGAATTGACTATATTGTCATTCGAAAAAGAATTATTAGAATAAATCGATAATAAAAAATATTCACAACTTTATATCTCAAAAGGGTAGAACAATAATTTTTTATGAAAACAAATATTTTACTTTTTAAATTTAGAGCCTCCAAATAATTTTGGCTTTGGGCCACTAAAATGCTTGAGCCGCCCCTGGGCCTAGAGGGGCCATCTTCGCGGCGGAAGTTGGGGACAAATGCCTTGATGTAAGGTTGATACCGCTCTCTGCCTGGTCTCGATACCGGAGGGTCTCTCCTCGCATTGTCCCTATGTTCCCTTCTGGGTTCGGATGTACTAAGGTGAGTCATCAGGTTGGTTCGTTGAGGTCTTCGTCATCTGCTCTGGCCTCGACACAGTAGGCATTGTGGATCTCATCCAAGGTAGTCGGTGGGTACTTCACCAATCGGCTTAGTAGATTTTTGTCGCCTTTGAAGAGTATTTGTTCAATCAATTTTGGAAGGTTGCCACAGTCCTTCATTTGGAGACGTTTGGTAAAGTCATCCTTTGTCCCTCTCCCGGGGATTGTGTAATAGCGAAGATATCATTCACCCCCGCTTCAGCTTTCTTGGCACCAGCATGTGCCGTCACGAACAAGATGGAGGGCGCTAGCTCTTTCGTGAGGTTGTTGCCTTTTACGGTGGTGACATAGTAGGTTACATGGTCCTCGAGATCAGTCGTTCCGTTATAGATTCGAAGGTATGATGGCATCTTGAATGTTTTTGGTATAGCATGGGGAGTCGCTTCCTCCCTATATGGATGCTACACGAATCTGCCGGCATCTCTTTTTGGTAGCAATTTTGGGGCACCTAGTATTTTGTCTACCCGTTTTTTTGGTCCTTCATCTGTTCTTTGAGCGCTTTGTTCTCGTTTTTCATTTCTTCTATTCTTTTTAACACGGCGGCGAGGACGTGTCACCTACAATATCAACAATTATTTGAGTGTTACCTGAAGTGTGAGGGTTTGGTTGGTCTTCTCGTTCGTTCTTATGTTGTGATGCATGGATCCTTGTGGTTTCTATGATTGTGCATGGGGATTTCTTACTCATTATGCTGACCAGAGTCTCGGTTAGCCAAGCTTCGAGGAGCTTTTTCATAGAGGGTGGTGCCCCCTCTTCCGCGGACGTGGAAGCCTGTAAGGACCCGGTATGTCGTTACGTAAAACCTGCATTATAATTGTTGTTATTGACTTGATATAGATTGGTTATACTGTATTTGATGTATTAGAGTTGATAGGCTTGAAATCGAATGGTTGTAGTGAGAGTTCAGTCAATTAGCCTTTAAAAATAACCTTAAAATGGGAAAAGTCAACTAAGGGTTGAATTATTGGTAAACGACCTTGGAATGCAAATTTTATGGCTCGGATAGCTTCGTTAGGTGATTTGGGACTTAGGAGTGTGTTCAGAATAATTTTATGAGGTCCAGTGTAGAATTAGGCTTGAATTGGCGAAAGTTAGTTTTTGGCGATTTCCGGTCGGCAGTGGAAAATAGGCTATCAGGATCGGAATGGAATTCTGACCGTTGGAACATGTTCGTAAGGTCATTTTGGACTTGTCCGCAAAATTTCAGGTCAAACGGAGTTGAATTGGATAGTTTCGGCAACATTGGTGAATTTTAGAAATATCAAAGTTCTTAGGCTTGAATCCGCTGAGAATTTTGTGTTTTGATGTTAGTTTTGATGTTTATAGAGTGCAAATAAGTTTGAATGATCATACGTGATGTGTTGGTAAGTATGGTTGGGGTCCATAGGGGCTCGGGATTTATTTCGGGTGATTAACGGACACGTCCGGACTTAGAAACACTGTTGTTTTGCTGGTGTAATTGCAGAAGAAATGTACTCTGTGCGATCGCGGGGAGCAAGGTGCGATCACATAGGTCTGTGGTTGAGGCCCCAGGAATTACTCTGTGCGACCGCAGGGCAGAGGTGCGATAGCAGTGAAGAGAGGGAGAGAGTTGTGCGATCGCGGGCGAGTGTGTGCGACCGCACAGGGGCCTGAGCGCGTGGGGCAGGGTAGCAAGGTAAGGCAGTTTGATCGCGTGCCTAAGGCTGCGATCGCGGAGGGCAGAATAGGTAACACTGTGCGATCGCAGGGGCAAAGCTGCGATCGCGGAGAACAAAAGCCTGGGCAATATTTAAATAAACCCTCCGCGACTTAAACCATCTTTTACACCATTGTTGAGCGGAGGAAAGCTTTTTGGGCGACTTTTGAAGGAGAAAATCAGTGGTTTGCATAGAGGTAAGTAATTTGATTATTAAAACTCGTTTATGGGTGATTATAGACCATAATCCCAGCCTTTAATTCATGAAAAATAGTAGAAAAATAGGATTTTGGGGCATGAGATTATGAGACCTTTAGGGGTCGATTTGAGGGGTCAAACGGACTCCGAGTTTGGTGTTCTTTATATTTACGGAATCGTGAAAAGACGAAGAACACTTTTGTATAAGAATTTTTGAGTTTCGGGACGTGGGCCTGGGGGTCGGGTTTTGCCCGATTTCGGATTTTTGAGTTAAATTTGACATCTTTCGATTGGAAATTGTTCCTTAAGCTCATATTGATGATAAAAATCTAAACTTGGTCGATTTGGAGCCTTCGGAGGTTGATTCGAGAGGCAAGCGCATCGCAGAATAAATTCGGGCTAGTTTTGAGGTAATTAATGTCTTTAAATCCTGTCCTGAGGGTATGAAACCCCGGACTATGCACCCTTTCACGGGTTTTGAAATAAAAAGGTGAAAACTTTGGGACATGTTTCCTATTTAGGCGACTATTGAGTTGCGAAACCGATTTTTAAGCCTTTGCTTAATTAGTATTTATACATTATGATATGTTTTGGGGTGTGAGCCGTGTTTGGGGCCTAGTGCCGACTTGTTTACCCTTCGGGGGTTATGTTTTACTATTTTCCTCACTGATATGTTATGATTTTTACTCAGTCTTTTCTGTGAAATTATTTTGACACTCAAGATTATTTTGATACTACTTCTTGAAAATGAAACAATATTTTTTGGTCGAGAACCCGGTATATTTATGGCCTGAAGGGCAAATTGAGAGTGTCTGACTGAGTGAGGTTGCTGGTCTACATTGTGAGGATGATATGATATGAGTGAGGCTGCGGGCCTATATTGTGTGTGATTTATGCCATGTTGTGGCTTATTATAGCGCTTGGGCTGTAGGAGCCCCTCCGGAGTCTGTAACACACCCCCAGTGAGCGCCAATACCGATTGAGTGATGCTTGATAG
>ML259846.1:13957-49781 GCA_005239495.1 Nicotiana undulata | reverse complement strand
CTTTAAAAATTCATTTCTCGGGCTTGGGACCTCGGAATTCGATATCGGGCATACGCCCAAGTCTCATATTTTCCTACGAACCTTCCGGGGCCGTCAAATCACAGGTCCGGGTCCGTTTACTAAAAATGTTGACCAAAGTCAACTTTATTCATTTAATTATCATAAAATTCCATTTTCATCAAATTTCAACATAAGGACTTCCCGACTACACGCCCGGACTGCACACGCATATCGAGGTGAGATTAAAGGAGGCTTTCGGGGCCTCGGAACACAGATTTAGCTGGAATTACTTAGGATGACCTTTTGGGTATATATATATATATCAGTTATATCAGCTCATAGGCAAATTAGTATAAAAATTAGCCAATTCATAAAATATTGCCAATGCTAGCAAAATTCTACCAATATTAGCCAACTAGCTAAATGTAGTAAAAAAATTATTTTTTTTGCTTTCTTCTGAGTTGAGTTGGGTGTTGTTGGAATAAATTGAGTACATCTTAAGAAGTTTAAATCCTAGTTTTTGGATAATTTGGTAGAGCTTTGAGATTGTTTGAATTGAACATTGGAAGTAGAAAATGAACACGAAAAAAGATGATTTTTCTATCACATATGTATCATATGTGTATCAAATTTGTATCACGTATATATCCATGTATAGCTGTGTGTGAATTACATGTGTGATACATGTTTGAGATTATGGGTGTGTTTGGGATGAAGAAAAATATTTTTCGAAAAATATTTTCCAATTTTCTCATGTTTGGTTGACTAATATTTTGGAAAATATATTCCTCCAATTAGAAAAATATTTTCCCTATCAAGAGAAGGAAAAATATTTTCCAAAACACCTTGTCAACCTTTCCCACCCTATTCCCTATCTGCATACCCCTACACCCCAACCCAACCCCAACCCCAGCCCCACCCCACCCTCTAACTCCCACCCCCACCCTAAATAAAAATATTATTAATAGAACTTTTTATTCATGCTATAGATAGATTTTTTTTATTTCAACAAATTAGTATTTTTTTACATCATATAAAAAATATTTTTTTAATTCAACCAAAAAGTACTTTCTTTTCATGGAAAAAGTATTTTCTTTCATTTCAACAAAAAAAAAGTATATTCTTTTCATGATGTAAAAAAAATAATTTTTTTATTTCAACAAAATGAGTACTTTATTTACATGTCGTAGAAATAGTACTTTCTTTTTCAACCATAAAAAGAGTATTTTCTTTTTAGTTATGGAGCACAAATTTTAACGTTATTGTTTGTGTAAAAAAAGTAAAGCAACACATTAGTTCCTTGGGTTTATGTGAATTTTTATTAGAATAATTAAATTCCTTGCAGAAAATAGAGTCCTGAGAATATTATGCATCTAGGGAAGGGGAGCGAGCAAGAAAACATGTGGACTTGGCGGAAGGGGGTGAGGAGGAAAAAAAAAATATTTTCCTAAAAAAATATGGTGCAGTTGTTAGAAGGTATTTGTAAGGTATCAGAATTATTACTTTTTTAAGAAGAATGGTGAATATACGTATACAAACGGGATTTTGATCAGTTTGGAATATAATTTTAATTTGAAGAGTTAGTCAAAATGAATAGTGATACAGATAGAAAGCCGATAGCCTGACCCCGCTGTTGGGCGCCATCACGACCTGATTTAGGATTTTGGGTCGTGATAGTCCACAAATTCTGAACACCCATTTTAATACGAGCCCAAATATATAAGTTTTATCCAAAACCAACTTCAATTCAGGGTCAAATCCCCTATTTTTCCCTTTAGATAAGTATTTTCAAAACCCCTTATTACTCTCTCTTAGATGCACCAATCAAATGCCAAAATCAAAGGTAGAATCATGAAATAAAATAAAATCCAAGAACACTTAACCTAATCCAAGTGGTGATAATCGCCTAAATATTGCTCCAATCTGAGCTCCCATTCACAAAATGTGATAAAATAAGCCAAACCCTCGAGATTAATATATTGCCATGCATTTCTCGCTTCTGCGAGCTCCAGCTCGCATATGCGAGCTCGATTCTATGACCAAAGGCTCGCTTGCCTCCATTTCTACAGACCAAACTCCGCTCATGTGAATCTGCTTTTGCTGTCGTGAGGTGCATCTGTGCAAGGGCCATCACACATGCGGACATAGCTACCTCCCCTTCCTTCGCATATATGATTCCAACTCCGATTCTGTGGACTCGCACCTGCGGACTACACCTTGCACGTGTGAAAATACCGGAACCATGCCTGTCAATCAATTCCCAAATGATCTGAAACCCATCCGATACTCACTTGAGTTCCTCAGGATCTAGTCCAATCACACCAACCCGTCCCAAAATAAAATATGGACCTATTCGAGGTCTCAAGTCACACAAACTAACATCGAAACTATAAATCTTATCTCGATTCAAGCTTAATGAACTAATTAAACTTCTAAAGTTGAACTCATACTGAACCATGTCTAACCAACTCGTAATGATTGCAAATTTTGCACACAATTTCCAAAAGATATAATGAACTTATTCCAACTCCAGGAACAACAATCTGAACTTAATAATATCAAAGTCAACTCCTGGTCAAACCTATGAACCTTCCAAACCTTCAAATTTTTAAGCTTTTGCAAAATAGATCCAAATTAACCTAGGGACCTCCAAATCCAAATACGAACATATGCCAAAGTCCAAAACTACCATACGAACGCACTGGAACCATCAAAAGAACATTAAGCTTCCAACGTTAGAACTAAGTGTTCCAATTCATCTCAAAACTTCCCCGAAACCTAACCAACCATCACTGCAAGTCACAAAACTATAAAGAAGCATACGGGAAGCATCAAAATTGGGAAACAAGGTTCAAATATATAAAACAATCGGCCGTGATTGTTACAATAATAATGATATAATGTATATGTTTCTGTATTTTTTATACTTTTTATTTGCTAAAACAAGGTTGATATATTTAAGGAATAATTCTGGTATATCGCATATTGAATTAGCAATATTTTGTTATATAAAGATATAATAATGGTAAAATATATGTATGTATATATGTTCATTTATGAATTTTAATTAGAATATATTGTTGTTATAATATTAAATGTATAGTTTGATACATTAAATATGTTTTTAAGTATCTAGCTAGTTCCGATCCCACTGAAACTATTCATAAAATCACACTCCACTCATCCCTCTAATGTCGATAGATTATGATGGTGTAAGGACCCGTAAAATTTTTAACCAAAAACTCAGGATTTCGTGGTGCCAAGTTAGATTCATGCACTATAATAGTAAAAATTCTTCGCGGTGAGAGGACTTTTGGATTGAACAATACCCTACAGACTTAGAGGAATTTTTTTTGAAGAAGAACGCATTCCTGCAGCCCGAAGCTCACCCCGGTTCGGACTTTTGGATTGAAAAATACCTACAGACTTAGAGGAAAATGTTTTGCACGCTCCCTAGTCGATGCCAATTAAGGGTATACATTCCCTAGTTGATGATTTCATTTTCAATTAAGGGTATACATTCCCTAATTGATGTTTTCATTCCCAATTAAGGGTATACATTCCCTAATTGATGCTTTCTTTTCCAATTAAGGGTATACATTCCCTAATTGATGATTTGTTTTCCCGACATGGGTGCACACGCTCCCTAGTCGATGCCAATTAAGGGTATACACGCCCTAATTGATGTCTTCCTTTTCCAATTAAGGGTATACGCTCCCTAATTGATGTTTTACTTTTCCACTTAAGGGTATACACTCCCTAATTGATGCTTTTGTTTTCCAGCATATGGTATGCAATCCCTAGTTGATTTTATTTTTCCCCTCCCAGTGGATCTCGCTTTGAGACATAGGGTATCCACTCCCTAATCCACAATAACTCCAGATGCATTGCTCCCGGTTTTTCACCGCTTTCAATAATAAAGTAGTGTAGATTTCATTATAGTAACTCACGAAATGTTTCTAGTGAAAACTGGGGCAGAAAATTTCGTTCGTTTGTTTTGATTTTGCGCAGATTGCAATTTAGGACAATGGATTCGAGACGAAAAAAAGAAGACGTCTCAATAAAAGAAAAAAGAAGAAAAAGAGAAGACCAAACCCAAGGTACAGAAGCGGAAGGCACGGACTATTCAGGGCGATATTGAAGTCATCCGTTCAGTGTATCCTGCCTTGATCCGAGGAACGATAAGACGAAACCAGCACTTGCGGTTTACAAGCTTTAGGATCCAGGTCAGAGTCAGCCAAGACTAAGACTCAAGACCAAGTCTTAGATAGGAATCTTGTAACTAGCAGCAGATAGGTTTAGTTAGTCTTTCGTTTTGTTATTTTGGTGTAATAAGGAGATCAACATCAGTAACAACAGCAACCACAGTGAAACCACAGTTACTCGGTAGTCCCAGCTACCAAAACCTCCAGAACTACACTGACCTGATTCCTTTATAGCCAAGGATATGTAGGCAACATTTGAAGCAAGGTTCGGTCAAGCATTTCCAAAACGCTTCACAATGGAACATATGAATGGGTAAATGTCATTTATTACTGCTCACTTTGTCTTTGCCCGAAAGCTCTTCGTGTCTCCAAGCAAAGAGGGGCAGCTGTGAGCACGTGATTTTTACTCACCATATCATCCTATAAAAATCTCAATAAATTAATGGATTTCATGGATTTTTGTTGATTTTAATGATTGATTGTGAATTGTTTGCATTTGCATATCCATAATTCATCGCTTAAAAAAATTATTATTAAAATTTGCATCACTATTCTCAAGGAATTATGAAGTATTGTTTGTAATTAATTGAATTAAATAACAAATGAAGTCGATTATCTGGTGTAATAAACTAATTGCTTAGTTGGATAATTTTTCTAGCAAATTGCGAATGTAATTCTTTAGAAGTACGCGGATTAAATTGAATGGTGTTACTTCAAATCAACTTAATGATTAATCTATAAAAAGAAAGAGTCAAATTAGTCAAAATTAGTTGTTACTTTTAGTTTTAATTAGAATTAGTATTAATTAAATTAAGTAAGGTTGGTTAAAGCCTAAGTTGTTAAATCTCGGACCTGGGCCAAGAAGGACCCATGCCCAATTCCTTCTCTACAAGCGCCCAACAACCCATCCTAATAATCCCCTCACCCGGCCTGCCCCACACACTATCCTAAACGACCTCGTTTCACACCCCTCACCTCCCAGCCGTTGGATCATCTCGATCCAACGGTTCCGAACTAAGGACCCCCCTAGTATTTAACTGTCTAAACATTAACCCCCTACCCCATTAACCCAAAGTATTACACCCCCACTGACCATCTCTATCCCTCCTCTCTAGAGACTGGCCGATCTCCGCCATCTCCTGCCAGTTTAGTGCCGTATCTCCGCCTTAACTCCGCCGGTCGAAAATCGCCTCCGGCGGCGTAGCTTCTCTAATCCACCCCAAATCGCACCAGAGGATCATCATCCTTCCCTCAATCACCTCCCACTATCAATTTCCCAAAAAACCCAACCAAAATCGTCAATTTTCAGATCTAGGGGTCTGAAATCCTAGTTTTCCTTTGCCGGCCGATTTGAAGACAACCAACGGCTCGGACCTTCATGAGTCAATTTCTCTTGACTAGTGAAATTGATTCATGAGGGTTTGACTCATTTTCAAACCCTGCTGGAATCTGGCAAAAGTCCGGCGACCTTCATCCTTCCGGTCAAAATCCCTCAGCTGTTGGTTTTTCTCTGATTTACTTTGGATTTTTCTGGAATTCATCTGGTTTGGGTTGCGAAGCTAGGTTTAGTTTTTGGTTGTTGTTTATTGTTGCTGAATCCTTTTCCTTCTTGCTGATTTGTTGTCCATACTTGACCTTTATTTGGTCACGTCTTTTGCCATTTTTCACTTTAAAGGTATGTAACACTAAATTTTAGATAAAGTTATTGGTTCATATTGTGTTTTCTTTAAGATTGTGTGAATATGAATTTTCTTCTCCTCCATTCTTGATATAAAATCTGAAGTAAGTTACCATTATTTAAATGTATGTATGTAACTCTTGAAATCAGCTTGGTTATTTGCTAAATTTCTGTCAATACATTTGGCATGTGGTAGTTAGATGTTAATTTTATATTTAGCATATTAGGGTAATCTGCACTTGGGTAGATGAGTTTGATTCCTTAATAATCAAACTCACCCCATGATGAGTGCATAAATATTAGCATGGTTAGCTGAAGTTTACCCTTCAAAAGGGTACAAAGTATGTAGTTAAAAGGGCATTAGAGTTGAGGAATTTGAACCTTTGAATGGTCAGGTTCATCCTCTAAAATGCCTAAATAATCAAAGTTTCTATATAGTTTAGAATTATATTAGTAGTAGAACTAGGGTAGATGAATCTGACTTCTTAATAGTCAAATTCA
Source organism: Nicotiana undulata (assembly GCA_005239495.1). Classification (NCBI taxonomy): domain Eukaryota; kingdom Viridiplantae; phylum Streptophyta; class Magnoliopsida; order Solanales; family Solanaceae; genus Nicotiana; species Nicotiana undulata. Next base: position 43,397 of record ML259846.1, on the reverse strand, counting down.
CCCCTTATAGTGCCCAAACAGTAGCTTAGGATGCTGAAAATCATCCTTTTATGGACATAAAGTGGATAATCAAAGGCTCCTTAGAGGAAAGAATCTGAATCCTCAATGTGATCAGATTTATTCTCTAAAACACGCCTAAATAATCAAAGTCAAACAATAAGTATGGACTAAAGGTCCAAGGTATAAAAAATGATATTCTGGGGTTGAGTTTGATCCTTTCATGATCATATTCACGTCAAACGAGTACATAAATGATTCTGTCCTTGGAACAGATAAACACAAGCTTCATCAGGATTGGAATTGACCTTCTCATGGTCAATTTGGTTCTGATGAATGCATAACATCCAATGAGTTGGGTGTTCTACATATTACAGAGGGAAAACTTAAACGAGAGGCCTTAAGGGAGCTTCGGGTCAGAAAATTAGTTAGAATTTTTATTTCAGTTTCGTTCATTCGGAAAATGTATAGCAGCAGTCAAGTTACAATTCCCCTGTATCGATTTGTTATCTCTCATTGTAATGTAATTGAAGACTGGATTGTACACTTAATTTCAGTTTTATTCTTGTTCCTAAAAAATTCGAATTTACATTCTATCTATTCTGGAAATGGTATTAGGCAAAAGAACGCATGTGAAATATGTATTGAACACCTCGCTGAATGTTGGAAGAAATGATTATTTCAAAATTCAGTTAGAGTTTCGACATAAATAGAGTCAGGAGGTCATCTTTTAGTCTATTTTGTGCCTTATAAATCTGCGAAAATCAGTGTATACATATGTGTGAATTTTAAGACTTTAGAAACATGAGAATAGGCTGTTTAAATTGGTAAGAATCACTGTCACAAAATTAAGAAGGCTGCCTGTGGTTTGATTTTTGTTAGAAATCATAAAACATTCTGAAAGAGGCGTGACTTTACATTGCCAATTCATTTCAGAATTAATGAGTATTCGAGATCCATGTTTAGGCTGTCTAAAAAATGGAGAAACTGGAAAAATTTGTTGTGTATGTATGAACGAATATGTATTTTGATTACCATGTTTTCCTGTTTATTCATCAAACTGAAAAGTAAAAATCATTAAGACTTAGCTGAATTTTCTAAACTAGTGACCTCCCTATTAAAGTAGTCGTAATTAAGATTGGCAAAAAGAGTTGAAATAATTTGGGCTAAAATACGGCCATAGCCCGAAACATGCTATCTTTGGATTAATGAACACCATTTTAGGCAATCCTTTAGGTAGAGTGATACCTTTAGTTTTAAAATTGGGTATGAATAGAATAAATTCCAAACTACCATATAGACACTTGGGAGTGGCAACTCATGCCCCCGATCCACAACTCAAAATATTAATAAAACGTACATAGAAACCACGGGTGCATTTCATGTGATGTGTTTGCCGTGTGCTCAAAAACAACAAGTGCACGCAATCGTGACTGGTTTAAGATAAATCCATAAACGTCCTAATTGACTTTAAATACCCCTCCGAACAAGAAATATAAAGAATGATCGAACATTGCCTTACATAGGCATTATAAAATCGTCACGACCATAGTTTTGACCACGCAATCTACACTCAGGATAATAAAATCACGTTTTACAATTGCGGCTGCATTTCATGTGGCGTAATTATAGCATTTCCAAAAGCATAACAAGTGCACGTTCTCGTGACTTGTTTTCAAGATAAATCCATACTTATCAAAAGCGGCTAAAGTTCAAAGAGTTTAAATATGTAATAGGCTAAAACACGTAAATAATCGGATAATTTAGGCCAAATAATAATAGTTAAGCGACCGTGCTAGAACCACGGAACTCGGGAATACCTAACATCTTCTCCCGGGTTAACAAAATTCCTTTCTCGGATTTTTGGTCGCGGACAAATCAAAACAGAGTCAAATCTTCCTCGGTTTGGGATTTTCAAAAACAAAACGGTGTCCCGAAGCATCGTCAAAAATCCGGGTGGCGACTCTGAAAACTAATAAAAATCCCAAATTCGAATAATGTCACTTAAAGTAGAAACACTCCCTTATTACCCCTTCATTAATCCGGGGGTAGTGAAAAAGGAGGTATGACAGCTCTGGCGACTCTGCTGGGGAACGAACCCAGAATCTCTGGTTCAGGGTTCAAGAATTCGAGCTTAGAATAACTGTTATATTTGGGCTTTATTATTTGATTTTACATGTTTGAACCAAATGTGCTAAATGCCGATTTTTACCGCTTTGATATTGTTTGGATTGTATATAAATTGTTACGAAACCCTCTTCTCTATGAGTCTTCTAAATCAACTGGGAAGTGTGCACTTCGTGTGACTTCTTTTCTGTTAGAGTCACCTAAATTTTAGAACGAGGTACAGACAAGTTGCAAAGCCGGTGAAGCTTCTGTATTCCTGGTACGCTGCCCCGACCTCGGCTCAAGCTGTTTGCTCGGGTAAGCCTTGTCTAGAACAAAACCCATGGTATAAACCTAGTATGACATAGCCGCATGCCGGATCCCTAGTAGGAACGTTTATTTGCAATCACGTGCATTTGACTTAGGGGACTCAACACAGGGGTTGGGTCCGTCTAGGACAGGTAAACCCAAAATGAAAGACCATCCTGATGCATCCTACTTGCTATGTGTACAACATTTTGTTACGATTTGTTTGTTCACCGGCTAAAAGAAGATAACAGAAAAACCAAGAGAGGAATATAATAGGAGATTTATCCAATTTTTGAAAAAACCGATCATCCCGAAACTCTGCCAAAATTTTTGAAAATGGAAAATAGTATTTCAAAACAAAGTAAGTCGGTGCATATTTTTCAAAATTGTGTCGAAATTTCCCGAACTACGCATTGTTTGATTCTCACCGGATGTGAGATACATAGGCAACCCTCATCGGGTCCAACCTTATTTTCAAAACCAAAATAGAAAAATACGGTCGCAAAATTAGGTGATGTTGTTCTTGCCTAAATAGCCAATTGTCCCAACGGAACACCGGAAGGCTATTTTTGCGAAACAATAGCCACTTATAGTCTCTCCTTCTTTCATAGTGAAGTTTTCATACTGAGAGTATAGTAGAGTACCTCTAGACCTTTTTACCTGAGGTGTTCCTTCATGGGCTGCTTGTAGGGTATCCCAGATTTCTTTGGCTGTGGTGCAACTTTTGATTCTGCTATATTCGTCTAGACCTAATCCACACACTAGCCACTTTTTCGCCTTTGCATTCTTCTCCCATTTCTTTAGATCCTCCGCAGTGCAATCAACTCTAGTCTTTGGTATATCTACACCTTCAGCAGTCTTCTTCATGGTGGCTAGAGGACCATCAATGACTATGTCCCAGAGTTCATAGTCTTCTCCAATCAGGTGGTCCTTCATCCTGTTCTTCCACCAAGAGTAGTACTGACCATTGAAGAGTGGTGGCCTTGCAATTGATTGACCCTCCCAGTTTCCAGGTGGTGCACTCATTTTGATATTTTCCAAGTTGTTAGATTTTTCAAGGATAACATGCTCTGCTACCAATTGATGTTTTATACTTCAATACCACAGAAGAGGGGGGTGATTTGTGTGGTGTCCAATTTTCCGAGTGTTGTCTTACTTAGAAGAACCTGGTTCTTCTTGGTATTCTAACTTCTACTGGTGCGGAATAATAAATGAAGTAAAGTAAAAACACAGAGATGTTTACGTGGAAAATACCTGGCTCAAAAGGTGAAAAACCCACGACCTACTACTCAGTAGGATTTTACCAAACTCTTCACTACAACTCTGAGCCAAACAAGATTTACAAAATAAACTCTTTTGTAAACCTAGGACTAACTCTAATCCCTTTTTAGCAACCTAGCTTCTAGCTAATTGCGACAAGATTCAAGTTAACTCTAACTTGAACAATGTGTACCTATTACAATTGCTTATAATAAAGCTGAAAAGATACAATATTAAATCACCTACTACAATCAACTAGACTCAATAAACAACCGGATGGAACTTGTTCTTCTAGCTGGTCAGTAGCCTTTGTGTCGCACAAGGATTCTGCTTGCAAAATACCTCTCGGAATTTTGCTTTTCAGATCTTGATTCACTTCAGTTTTTGTGCGTGTCATATTCAGCAGGAATGCTTCAACATTGTATAGAATCAGTAGTTGAGATTGTCGTTCAGTTCTAGTGCAACTCTTCCTTGGTGGAAGAGTTTGTATTAAACTCAACTTCCTTCCTTTGTTATATCCTTGTTGAATTCAAACTCTAGCCTCTTATCAATTTGCAACCTTTTCGCTTTAGGAGACAACCTCTTAGTTCCCAGATAATTCACATAGCTTGTTATCTCCTACGCATGGACTCTTCGCATGCCAATGAGTCTGTTTCACTATGATAGCCTGATGGACCTGGTTCAACTTGGTACACATTTGTCAATCTTCAAAACCATGCAGTGACTTGGGTCAACAGTATGAAATTTGAAATTCATTGATCATGTACATGTGTTCTTGTATATCTGTTTTCTATGTGATATAGCTTGGCTGGCAGCATGTGACACGTCGTGCATATTATGATTATGAGCACGTGACCACGCCTTGTGGATTATGATTATGAGCACCTGACCATGCCATGCATATATGATTATGAGCACGTGACCACAACTTGCAAATTATGATTATGAGAATGTGATTGCATCGTGCAGTGTATGGTAATGGATCCATCCTTCTAGGGTCACCCACTCATCTTTCTTCTTGATATGTACACGCGGTTTGAGAAAAGTTGACCAGTGGTTTGGTTCAGCTATTGGAGTTATGCGGACAAGTTAGCCAATGTTTGATTTGGTTATTGCAATTCATCTTTAGTTGCAATTTCCTTGGTTGTTTACCTAATTTTGTTTGCATATCTTCTTTATATGCTGGATTCTTGATTGACCATAGTACATTATGTTATCGTGTGCACCAAGGTGTTTTTATCTATGATTTATTACTTGATCATATTATTATTCTGTACTTTTTAGATTTTGAATTGTACATGTGATTAGTGAGTATAATTTATAATTCTTGCTTTTATTAGCTTGTCGAGGTTAGTTATGATACTTGTTGAGTACATGGGTTTGGTTGTACTCATACTATACTCTACACTTTATTGTACAAATTCAAGTGCTGGACCGAGTCTCAAGTAGCTGAGGCTTGATGATGAGTTATCTTTGGAGAGACAAGGTATAGCTTCATCTCGACCGCATTCTTGGAGTCTCTTTTTGTTTTGTATTGTTGATTTTCATTCAAACAGTATTGTTATTTTGTATTTCAGACATGTATTTCTATTTTAGAGCTCATGACTCTGTATTTACCAAATTTGGGGGATTATTGTATTTTGATGCATTTGTTTATATCTTTGGCATTAGATGTACTACCTCTGCTACTTATTTTATTATTTTCTGTTGTTATTATGTCAGCTTTCCTAGCATGTGAGTTAGGCTCCATCACGACCGGTTGGTGGTTTTGGTTCATGACAAGTTGGTATAAGAGCCCGTGGTTCATAGGTTCTACGGGTCATGAGAAACTTTAATAAAGTCTTGCAGATCGGTACAGAGACGCCTGTACTTATCTTCTAGGGGATCACAAACCTTTAGGAAAAACTTTACTTTCTTGCATTCTTGTCGTCCAGATTTATTAAATCTCAATTTTGAACGTATACACTTTTATTCTCTCACAGATGGCAACGACACGTTAAGTTTCATCGGGCGACAAACACCGATACCACCAACTAGGCTACGAGAGGCCGAGACAGGGGTAGAGGCTGAGGTGGGGCTCGCACCACAGCTAGAGGCGCACATGTGGAGCCACCAGTTGCTCCAGTGGAGGAGTAGGTTCGTGATACTTTTGAGCCGGCGGGACCAGATCAGACACCAGTTGTACCTATTATTATATTTTGTCTTCAGGAGGACTTGGCTCAGATCTTGAGCGTGTGCACGATCTTGGCTTGGGTAGAAATGATACCAATTGTATCAGCTACTTCACAGGTTGGGGAGGAGGCCAGACACCTGCCGGTTATACACTAAAGCAACTAGCTTAAGGGTATCAAATAACATGGGTGTTACCAGTTCAGCCAGTTGTTGCTGCTCGGACCAAGGTTGATCTATCTATGACTGATGAGGAGCAAAAGAGTTTGGACCGATTTAAGAGGCTTCATCCTCCCGAAATTGGAGGTGAGTCAGAGGACTTTCATAGTTTTCTTGATCAGTATCATCGGATTCTTCGCACAACAATACTATGGATGCCAATGGAGTTGCTTTACTACTTTTTAGCTGATACGGGCAGCCTACAGATGGATGGAGGAATACGAGTCAAGATTGTCTGCTGGCGTAGCGGCACTTACATTGCATCAGTTCACAATTCTCTTCTTAGAGAAGTTTGTCCCACAGACTTGCAGAGAGGAGTTGCGTAAGAAGTTTGAGCAGCTACCTCAAGTGGATATGACAGTTACCCAGTACAAGATAAGATTCGCAGATCTTATACATCATGTAGTATGGTAGGTTCTCCCTGAGAGAAAGAAGATAAGGAGGTTCACTGATGGTCTCACCTGTGGTCTACGTTATAGTTTTGCTCAACGATCTAGTACGGACGCTAGGTTTGACCTGGTGGTTTAGATTTCTAGGCGGTTGGAGCATATTCACAGGCTTGAGCGAGATGAGCGGGAGGCTAAGAGGCCCCGTGGTTCAGGTAGTTCTTGTGGTGCCTTGTATGGAGGCCAATCATATTACTATAGAGGTCATCCTTTTAGGTCCACTCAAGCATCTTGTCAGATTCCTCGTGGTTCATCGGTTAGCCACAACTCACGGGTGCTCGACTAGTTCAATCATCATTCACTGCACTACCTGCACAGAGTTCTTACTATGCTCCATCTTCTACGGTTCTACGAGCAGTTATTTGTGTTTTCAGGGTCACCGGCCTCATAGGATAAGTTGTTTCCACTGTGGAGACTTGTTCCATCTCTAGAGATATTTCCCCAGATTTCTGAGTAGGTTTCCATAGTACAACTCATGGCCTATGATTTCAGCACCAGTAGCTACACCACCCGCACAACAAGCTAGGGGTGAGGTTCAGTCTATTCAAGGTTTCTATCACGACCCAGAATCCTAATCCAGGTCGTAAGTGTTACGCTTCCCATTTGATTAAACAAGTCAATAATTACCAATTTTAAACAGTTAAACATGATGATAGCTGGATACGAAAATAAAAGCATATCACTAAGTGGCCAAAATAAAGCATATGCATGCCTGTACAACCCAAACCCAAAATATATATACACTACGCGTGTGCTAAGAACTAGTGTCACGAGCGTCATGGTCATACTAACGGAATATGAAAAGGAAAGTAATATATATGCAAATCCACAGTCTGGATGAAATAGACGGGGAAAATAACAAAAGTAAGTGAAAACTCCATGGTGCTGCTGGGAATCGCCAGAGAAAGCATATCATCGTGAAGTCAGGTCCACGAGCTCAGGATCTATCTCCGGTACAATAACCAGAAGCACCGGCCTCAGAACCTGTACAGTTAAGTACAACAGTGCATCATGAGTACATATTAAATAAATATGTACCCAGTGAGTATCCCGCCTAAACTTGAAGAAGTAGCGACGAGAGGTCGACTCGATACTCACTAAGGTCCAACAGTAATAACATGAGATAGAATATAATGAAATACAGTAGGCATGTCAGGAAATAAGCAACAAGTACAAATCAAGAGCAGAAATCCAAACAACTACTGAACTAAACAATAAAGCACTTTCAAGGGTAAGACCACCGAACGAAACAATAATCACAAATTCTTAGATCCGCCGTGGCGTACGGCCCGCTCCCATAAGGCACCTTCTAAACTCGCCGTGGTGTACGACCCGATCCCATATATATCACAAATATTCCTCAACACTGCTGTGGCGTACGGCTCGATCCCATATATATTTCAAACACTTTTCAACTCTGCCATGGAATACGACCCCATCCCATATATATTTCAATTTCTTTTCAACTCTGCCGTGGAGTACGATCTCCCATATAGACATAATCACTCTCAAACCTGCTGTGGCGTACGGCACGATCCCATATATATATATATCACAAATACTTACTTCCATAACCAATTCCTTTTCTTTCAACAACTATCCATAAAGCCTAAGAGGAACAATACTATACAAAACATAATCTCATAGTACATATGGCGTCACAATGAATCATATAGAGCATTTCAAGGAAGCATAAAAGGTATTACGAGGAAGCATATAAGGCATATAAGGCATATAAGGCATTACGAGGAAGCATATAAATCATGATGTGGGCCTAACTACACGGACATAACAATGATAGCCGCTACGTACGGACTCTTGTCACTTGGCGCATACGTATCCCCCAAACAATTTACACGTAGCATATACATCACCTATGGGGACAATTTCCTCTTACAAGGTTAGAAAGGAGACTCACCTCGTGTCGAATCTACTCCCCGGACCACAATTTCGCCCGAAACTCCAAACTCTAGACCCGAGGACTTGCAACTAGCCAAAAAGGTATACAATAATATAAATGCATGCACAATGCGGGTATTTATCTTAGCTATTCAATAAAATCGCTATTCTTGAAGAATTCTCAAATTCCAACCCCGGTCCCGCATGTTCAAATTCCAAAAATTCTCGAAGGGATCACTCACCCATAGCAAAGGATCATTAAGGTGTGATTTCTACTTGAATTCATGGCCTAAAATGGAAAAATCACTAAATCCTCGAGAACCCTAAAATTACTACCTAATTCTATGATTTTAGATAATTTAGTAGGGAATTTTACTAGGAATTAATGTTTGAAACTAATGCTAGATAGGGAATTTACTTACCTCAAGTAGTAGGTTGAAGGCCCTCTTGGAAGCTCCCAAATAACACAAGGAAGAAGATGGAAAATGGAGAAATGACTCAATCCCGTGTTTAAATTAAATTTCACTGCCTGTCCTACAGGGGTTCTGCACCTGCGGCTCGAGGACCGCACCTGCGAGCTGGGGTTCGCACCTGCGGAATTGGGCAAGAGAGGCTGGGGTCGCACCTGCGGAGCTGGAGACCGTACCTGCGGTTCCGCTCCTGCGGTTTCGCTCCTGCGGAAGAGGAACCGCACCTGCGAGGCTGGGACCGCAGGAGCGGTCCCGCACCTGCGGCTGGGCAACCGCACCTGCGGTCACACCATATCAGTGCACCAGCTGCATCTTCAGTTGGGGTTTGGCCTCGTGTGGTGTCCGGGAGGCACCTGGGCCCACCCGAGCCCCCGTCCAAATATACCAACAAGTCCTAACTAATAATACGGACTCGCTCGAGCCTTCGGAACACCCAAAACAACGCTAAATCAGATAATCACCCCTCAAAACCCCTAGGATCAAACTTAAGGATTTCTAAGTTCTTGATTTCTATGACAACGCGCCGAAATGACCTATACTACTCGGAACCACCTTAAATTTTGCAGACAAGTCATGAATGACATAACGGGACTATCCCTGGTCTCAGAATTTCATTCGGACCTCGGGAACATAAAATCACATTCCAAACCAAATTTCAAATTCTATGAGATTTCTCAAAACTTCATTAACTCTAAATTTTCCATTTTGATCCGAAACCCGTAAAATCAAGCCCGTTTCGTACCAAATTTCACAGATAACTTAAATAACACATATTGAACTTGTTCTAGGTTCCGAAACCATAATACGAGCCCGGCAGCACAGGTTTCACTTCAAGGTTCATTTTTATAAGCCTTTATTATTTTCAGAAAATAATTTTCTTTAAAAATTCATTTCTCGGACTTGGGTCCTCTGAATTTGATTCTGGACATACGCCCAAGTTCCATATTTCCCTACGGACCTCCCGGGACCGCCAATTCACGGGTCCGGGTCCGTTTACCAAAAATATTGACCGAAGTCAACTTTATTCAATTAATTATCATAAATTCAACTCTTTATCAAGTTTTCCACATAAAGGCTTCCCAGCTACGCGCCCGGGCTGCACACGAACATCGAGGTGAGATTAACGGAGGCTTTCAGGGCCTCAGAACACAGTCATAATTAAATTTACATAAGATGACTTTTCGGGTCATCACAATCTCCCCCTCTAAAACAAACGTTCGTCCTCGAACGGACGTAGAATCGTACCTCAAGTGTCGAATAGCTGTGGATACCTGCTCTGCATGTCCTCCTCGGACTCTCAAGTCGCCTCATCGACTGGTTGGCCCCTCCACTGGACCTTTACGACAGAAATTCTCTTAGACGTCAACTGGCGGTCCTGCCTATCAATAATAGCAACTGGCTCCTCCTCGAAGCCCAACTTCTTATCTAACTGAATAGTGCTGAAATCAATCACGTGAGAGAAATCGGCATGATATCTCCAGAGCATTGATACATGAAATACCGGATGAACTCCTGATAAGGCGGGAGGTAAAGCGAGCTCATAAACAACCTCCCTGACTCGCCTCAACACCTCGAAAAGGCCTATAAACCTGGGGCTCAGCTTGCCCTTCTTCCCGAATCTCATAACGCCCTTCATCGGCGAAACCTTCAACATAACCTTATCTCCCTCCACAAATGCTACATCACGCGCCCGCTGATCTGCGCAACTCTTCTGCTTGGACTGAGCTGTGCGAAGTCTCTCCTGAATAATCTTTACCCTATCCAAAGCATCCCTCACCAGATCTGTGCCATATAACTTGGCCTCGCCGGGCTCAAACCACCCGATATGAGAATGACATCGCCGACCATATAAAGCCTCGATTGGAGCCATCTCGATGCTGGACTGATAACTGTTATTGTATGCAAACTCCGCCAAAAGCAAGAACTAGTTCCATTGATTGCGAAAATTAATCACACAAGCCCTGCGCATATCCTCCAAAATCTGAACCGTACGCTCCGACTGACCATCAGTCTGAGGGTGAAATGCTGAGCTGAGATCTATCTGAGTGCCCATCTCACTGTGCAATGCTCTCCAGAAGTGCGAGGTGAACTGAGGACCTCGATCTGATATAATGGATACCGGCACACCGTGCAACCAGACTATCTCCCGAACATAAATCTGAGCCAGCCTCTCTGTAGTATAAGTAGTATCCACAGGAATGAAATGCGCTGATTTGGTCAATCTATCCACAATAACCCAAACCACGTCAACCTTCCACAAAGTACGAGGCAACCCAACCACAAAATCCATGGTGATGCGCTCCCATTTCCACTCAGGAATGGGCATCTGCTGAAACAAGCCTCCTGGTCTCTGGTGCTCGTACTTGACCTGCTGACAATTGAGACGCCTAGTCACATACTGTACTATATCTATCTTCATCCTCCTCCACCAGTAGTGCTGCTTCAAATCACGGTACATCTTCGTCGCACCCGGATGAACAGAATACCGGGAACTGTGGGCCTCTTCTAGAATTCTTTTCCTCAGGCCATCAATATTAGGAACACATAAACGGCCCTGGAGCCTCAAAACACCATCCTCGCCCAAAGTAACCTCCTTGGTCCTGCCCTGGACCACCGTATCCCCAAGATCTGCAAGGCATGGATCATCAAACTGCCGAGCCTTAATCTCCCCCAACAATGAAGACTGAGCAACTACATGCGCCAAAACTCGACGAGGCTCCGAAAGGTCCAATCTCACAAGGCGATTGGCCAAGGACTGAATGTCCAAGGCTAATGGTCTCTCCTCGNGCCATCTCCGCTGCCTCAAATTAAGGTCCCTCTGCTCGAATAAGTGCTGCAAACTGCGGTGATCAGTGTAGACCTCACATGACACACCATACAAATAGTGTCGCCAAATCTTCAAAGCATGAACAATCGCCGCCAATTCTAAGTCGTGCACAAGATAATTCTTTTCATGAACTTCCAGCTGGCGCGAAGCATAAGCAATAACCCTGCCATCCTGCATCAACACACATCCCAATCCGACGCGCGAGGCATCGCAATACACGGTATACAACCCAGAACCGGAAGGCAATGACAGAAATGGTGCTGAGGTCAAAGCTGGCTTGAGCTTCTGAAAGCTCGCCTCACACTCGTCGGACCACCAAAACGAGGCATTCTTCTGAGTAAATCTGGTCAATGAAGCTGCAATAGAAGAGAACCCCTCCATGAATCGGCGATAATAGCCTGCTAGGCCTAAGAAACTTCTGATTTCTGAAGCTGAAGTAGGACGCGGCCAACTCTAAACCACCTTAATCTTCTGAGGATCAACCTTGATACCTTCTCCGGATACCACATGCCCCAAAAATGCCACGAAATCTAACCAGAACTCGCACTTGGAGAACTTAGCATAGATCTTCTGTTCCCGCAAGGTCTGGAGCACAACCCTCAAATGCTGCTCATGCTCACCCAGGCTCCGTGAATAAATCAAGATGTCATCAATGAAGACGATGACGAAGGAATCAATATACGGATTGAATACCCTATTCATCAAGTCCATGAATGCTGCTGGGGCATTAGTTAAACCAAAGGACATCACCAGGAACTCATAATGGCCATATCTGGTACGAAATGCAGTTTTCGGAAATCTGAAGCCCGAATCCTCAACTGATGGTAACCTGATCTCAAATCAATCTTGAAAAACACACGAGCAACCTACAACTGGTCAAATAAATCATCGATGCGCGGCAGAGGATACTTATTCTTAATAGTAACCTTATTCAGCTAGCGGTAATCAATAACCATCCGCATAGACCCATCCTTCTTCTTCACAAATAGGACTGGAGCACCCCACAATGACACACTCGGCCTGATGAACCCCTTAGCCAACAACTCCTCAAGTTGCTCCTTTAACTCATTGAGTTCCTTAGAAGCCATACGATACGGGGGAATGGAAATAGGCTGAATATCTGGAGCTAAATCAATACAGAAATCAATATCTCGATCTGGAGGCATGCCTGGAAGATCTGAAGGAAATACGTCTAAAAACTCTCGCACCACTGGCACTGAATCAATGGTCGAAGACTCGGCGATGGTGTCCCGCACATAAGCAAGGTAAGCCAAACCGCCCTTCTCGACCATATGCCGAGCCTTCATGAAGGAAATGACCCTGCTGGAGGCACTAACTGAAGAACCTATCCACTCCAACCTAGGCGACTCAGACATGGCTAAAGTGACTGTCTTGGCATGGCAAACTAACACAACATGATAAGGAGATAGCCAATCCATGCCTAGGATAACCTCCAAATCAATCATATCCAGCAATAAAAGATCTGCTCTGGTATCGAAACCGCAGAAGGTGATCACACAAGACCGGTAGACCCGGTCTACCACCACAGAATCGCCCACAAGAGTGGACACACATATAGGAGAACCCAAGGACTCACAAGGGACATCCAGAAAATGAGCAAATAATACTGAAACATATGAGTACGTGGATCCTGGATCAAATAGTACCGAAGTCTCTCAACCACATACTGAGATAATACTTGGGACTGAGGCCACTGCATCTGATCTGGCCGGAATGGCATAAAATCTTGCTGAGGCTCCGGAAGACTAAAATCCCCCAGAGTGAACAGAAACTAACTGACCTCCTCCTGGCTGGCCTCCCCCTCTAGGACGACCCCTGCCGACCTGTCCTCCACCTTGAGGTGGTCGGACTGCTGGTGCTGAACTCCTCGGCTGATAACTCTACTGCAATACCTTGCCCCGATACCTGGGACAATACCTCCACGTATGACCCGACTCCCCACACTCAAAACAACCTCCTGGAGCTACAACCCGCTGCCCGAAAGAGGAAGAACACTGAATAGCCGGAGGGCAATGTGAACCCTCTAGTAAGGCACTGAAATAGGAACTAGAGGATCTCTGATGACTGGAATAACTGCTGGGTGCACCCTGGATGGCTGGAGGGCGATAGAAACGCTCTGGCATAATGCCGAACTAAGGCCTCACTGAACCATCTCGAGGGAGTAGTGGGGGTGCTGAATATGAAGGTCTGCTGGACTGACCACCCCCGAACTAACCCCTGCTCCTAGCTGAAACATCCCTGAACTCTCCTAAGAACCTGACCCTCTTGTCCCGCTGACCCTGATCCTCAACCGATACCCCTCAATTCGTCGAGCTATCTCGACTACAAGCTGGTAGGGGGTACCCATCTCCACCTCTCGGGCCACAGAGGCCCTAATACCTGGATGCAAGCCTGCCACAAACTGCCGCACCCTCTCGGCATTAGTAGGAAATATCATAATGGCATGGCGAGATAACTCGGAAAATCTAGCCTCATAATTAGTCACTGACATCTGCCCCTGCTCTAGTCGCTCAAACTGACCCCGTAGCTCCTCTCTCTCGGAAGGTGATGTATCTGTCTAGAAATAGCTGAGCGAACTGATCCCAAGTGACAGGAGGAGAATCTGCTGGCCTGCTGAGAATATATGACTGCCACCACCTGCGAGCTCTGCCCTCTAACTGAAATGTGGTGAAATCCACTCCAGGGACTCCAAAATCCTCATGTTGTGCAGTCTGTCCCTGCACCTATCAATAAAATCCTGAGCATCCTCTCCCCGCTCACCCCCGAAGATTGGAGGGCGAAGTCGGGTCCATCTATCCAACATCTTCTACTGGTCACCCTCTGCAACTGGCCTGGGCTCTAGGGCTGCTACTACGGGCTGAACCTCTCCCACAGGCGGTGTGCCCGGGGTATAACGTGCTGCTGCTGCCTGACCTGAGGCCGAGCGGTAGGGGTATGGACTCCCCCTCCCGCCTGAGAAGTAGCAGGGTCGACTGGAAATAAACCAGCCTGGGATATAGTGTCCATGAATCTCAGCATACGGCCCATGACCTCCTGGAAGCCTGGACCCGTCATGAAATCCACTAGAGCAGGTGCTACTGGAGGCACCTCATCCTGCTCCTCCATAATAGGGTCCTCTGGTTGTGCCACTGGTGTAGCTCTGGGACACCCTCGTCCCCTACCTCGAGCAGGTTCTCTACTCCTGCCTCTACCCCGACCTCAGGCGGCGGGGGCAGCGGCATTGCCCGGGCCAGAAACATCGGATGCACGCGTCCTCACCATCCGTGAGAGAATAAAAGAATAAGTTTGAGTACATCATAGATTTCACGACAGGATATGAATAAAGGGAAGTTTCCTGACACCCCATAGCCTCCTGAAGATAAGTACAGACGTCTCCGTACTGATCCGCAAGACTCTCCTAGGCTTGCCCGTGACTCGTGAGACTTACGTGAACCTAGGGCTCTGATACCACGTTGTAACGACCCAGAATCCTAATCTAGGTCGTGATGGCGCCCAACGACAGGGTTAGGCAAGCCATTATGAATCACACTAAGTGTTACCCTTCCCATTAGATTAAACAAGTCAATAATTACCAATCTTAAACAGCTAAACATAATGATAGCAGGATACAAAAATAAAAGCATATCACTAAGTGGCCAAAATAAAGCATATGCATGCCTGTACAACCCAAACCCAAAAAATATATATACACAACGCGTGTGCCAGGAACTAGTGTCACGAGTGTCATGGGCATACTAACGGAATATAAAAAGGAAAGTAATATATATGCAAATCCACAATCTAGATGAAATAGACGGGGAAAATAACAAAAGTAAGTGAAAACTCCATGGTGTTGCTGGGAATCGCCATAGGAAGAAGCTCACTGTGAAGTTAGGTCCACGAGCTCAGGATCTATCTCCGGTACAATAACATGAAGCACCGGCCTCAGAACCTGTACAGTTAAGTACAACAGTGTTGCATGAGTACATATTAAATAAATATGTACCCAGTGAGTATCCCGCCTAAACTCAAAGAAGTAGTGACGAGAGGTCGACTCGATGCTCACTAAGGTCCAATAGTAATGACATGCGATAGAATATAATGAAATACAGTAGGCATGTCAGGAAATAAGCAACAAGTACATATCAAGAGCAGAAATCCAAACAACTACTGAACTAAAAATTAAAGCACTTTCAAGGGTAAGACCACCGAACGAAACAATAATCACAAATTCTTAGATCTGTCGTGGCGTACGGCCCGCTCCCATAAGGTACCTTCTAAACTCGCTGTGGCGTACGACCCGATCCCATATGTATTTCAAGTATTTCTCAACACTGCCGTGGCGTACGACCCGATCCCATATATATCACAAATATTCCTCAACATTGCCGTGGCGTACGGCCCGATCCCATATATATTTCAAACACTTTTCAACTCTGCCGTGGCGTACGGCCCGATCCCATATATATTTGAATTTATTTTCAACTCTGCCGTGGCGTACGACCCGATCCCATATAGACATAATCACTCTCAAACCTCCCGTGGCGTACCGCCCGATCCCATATATATATATCACAAATACTTACTTCCATAACAAATTCCTTTCCTTTCAACAACTATCCATAAAGCCTTAGAGGAACAATACTATACAAAACATAATCTCATAGTACATATGGCGTCACAATGAATCATATAGAGCATTTCAAGGAAGCATATAACGTATTACGAGGAAGCATATAAGGAATATAAGGCATTACGAGGAAGCATATAAAGCATGACGTGGGCCTAACTACCCGGACATAACAATGATAGCCTCTACGTACGGACTCTCGTCACTTGGCGCGTACGTAGC
Organism: Nicotiana undulata; assembly: GCA_005239495.1. Classification (NCBI taxonomy): domain Eukaryota; kingdom Viridiplantae; phylum Streptophyta; class Magnoliopsida; order Solanales; family Solanaceae; genus Nicotiana; species Nicotiana undulata. The sequence goes on along the minus strand of ML259846.1, from coordinate 26,843 downwards.
CCCCAAACAATTTACACGTAGCATATACATCACCTATGGGAACAATTCCCTCTTACAAGGTTAGAAAGGAGACTTACATCGTGTCGAATAAACTCCTCGGACCAAAATTTTTGCCCGAAACTCCAAACTCTACACCCGAGGACTCGCAACTAGCCAAAACGGTATACAATAATATCAATGCATGCACAATGCGGGTAGTTATCTTAGCTATTCAATAAAATCCCTATTCTTGAAGAATTCCCAAATTCCAACCCCGGTCCCGCATGTTCGAATTCCAAAATTCTCGAAGGGATCACTCACCCATAGCCTAAGGATCATTAAGGTGTGATTTCTACTTGAATTCATGGCCTAAAATGGATAAATCACTAAATCCTTGAGAACCCTAAAATTACTACCTAATTCTATGATTTTACATAATTTAGTAAGGAATTTAACTAGGAATTAATGTTTGAAACTAATGCTAGATAGGGAATTTACTTACCTCAAGTACTAGGTTAAAGGCCCTCTTGGAAGCTCCCAAATAACACAAGGAAGAAGATGAAAAATGGAAGAAATGACTCAATCCCGTGTTTAAATGAAATTTCACTGCCTGGCCTACAGGGGTTCCGCACCTGCGGCTCGAGGACCGCACCTGCGGTCTCGCACCTGCGGAATTGGGCAAGAGGGGCTAGGGTCGCACCTGCGGAGCTGGAGACCGCACCTGCGGTTCTGCTCCTGCGGAAGAGGAACCGCACCTGCGGAACCTTTGCACCTGCGAGGCTGGGACCGCAGGAGCGGTCCCGCACCTGTGGCTGGGCAACCGCACCTGCGGTCACACCAGATCAGGTGCACCAACTGCATCTTCAGCTGGTTTTTGGCCTCGTGTGGTATCCGGGAGGCACCTGGGCCCACCCGAGCCCCTGTCCAAATATACCAACAAGTCCTAAATAATAATCTAAATCTAATAATCACCCCTCAAAACCCCTAGGATCAAACTTAAGGATTTCTAAGTTCTTGATTTCTATGACAACGCGCCGAAACGACCTATACTACTCGGAACGACCCTAAATTTTGCAGACAAGTCATGAATGACATAACGGGACTATTCCCGGTCTTGAAATTTCATTCAGACCTCGGGATCATAAAATCACCTTCCAAATCAAGTTTCAAATTCTATGAGATTTCTCAAAACTTCATTAACTCTAAATTTCCCATTTTGATCCGAAACCCGTCAAATCAAGCCCGTTTCTTACCAAATTTCACAGATAACTTAAATAACCCATATTGAACCTGTTCCGGGATCCGAAACCATAATACGGTCCCGGCAGCATAGGTTTCACATCAAGGTTTATTATTTTCAGAAAACAAGTTTCTTCAAAAATTCATTTCTCGGACTTGGGTCCTCGAAATTCGATGCTGGACATACGCCCAAGTCCCATATTTTCCTAAGGACCTCCCGGGATCGCCAATTCACAGGTTCAGGTCTGTTTACCAAAAATGTTGACCGAAGTCAACTTTATTCAATTAATTATCATAAATTCAACTCTTTATCAAGTTTTCCACATAAAGGCTTCCCGGCTACGCGCCCGGGCTACGCACACACATAGAGGTTAGATTGACGGAGGCTTTCAGGGCCTCGGAACACAGTTATAATTAACTTTACTTAAGATGACCTTTCGGGTCATCACAGTTTCCCTAGAGGGGAAGGTCGGTCAAGTGGTGCTTCTAACGCTATTATCACTTATATGTTTTAGTGCGCCATAGGGATGTTTCAGTGTTATTTGACCTTTGGTCCACTTACTCTTATGTTTCATCTTATTTTTCACGTTATTTGGATATGCCTCGTGATTCTTTATATATGCATGTTCATGTATCTACACCGGTGGATGATTCTATTGTGGTAGATCGTGTGTGTAGGCCATTTGTGGTTATCATTGGGGGTTATGAGACTAGGGTCTGTAATTTATTGATTAGTATGGTTGAGTTTGAGGTAATTTTGGTTATGGATTGGCTCTCCGTACCATGCTTTATATTGATTGTCATGCTAATACCGTAACATTTGCGATACTAGGGTTGCCCAGGTGGAGTGGAGATGTTCTCTTGTTCACACTCCTAGTAGAGTGATTTCACATTTGAAGGCTCAATGGATGGTTGAGAAGTGGTGATGGCGTATTTGGCTTTCGTGAGGGATGTTAGTGTTGATACTCCGACTATTGAGTCAGTACCACTAGTGAGGGAGTTCCCATATGTATTTCTTATAGACCTGTCGGGCATGCCACCCAACAGAGATATTGAATTTGGTATTGATTTGGTGTGGGCACTCAACCCATCTCTATCACACCGTATCACATGTCACTAGTAGAGTTGAAGGAACAGTTATAGGAATTGTTTGATAAGGGTTTCATCAGTCCTAGTGTGTGACCTTCGGGTTCACCAGTACTATATGTGGAGAAAAAGGATGGTACTATGAGGATGTGCATTGCCTACATGTAGTTGAACGAGCTTACTAACAAGAACAAGTACCCACTATCGTGTATTGATAATTTGTTAGATCAACTTCAGGGTGCTACGCTATTCTCGAAGATTGATTTGAGATATGGGTTCCATCAGTTGATGATCCGGGCTTCAGATATTTTGAAGAGGCTTTTCAGGACCCGTTATGACCATTATGAGTTTCTGGTGATGTCTTTTTTGCTGACCAATACCCTAGCAAATTTTATACACTTGATGAATAGAGTATTTAAGCCATATCTTAATTCGTTTTTCATAGCTTTTATTGATGATATATTGGTCTATTCTCGCAATTGGGAGGATCATGAGCAGCATTTCAGGATCGTGCTCCAACTTCGAGGAAGAATAAGCTATATGTTAAATTCTCCAAGTGTGAGTTTTGGTTAAACTCGGTGGCATCTTTAGCCACGTGGTGTCCAATGAGGGGGTTAAGGTGGATCCGAAGAAGATTAAGGTTGTTCTAAGTTGGCCTAAGCCGTCTACTGCTACTGAGATCCGGAGCTTCCTTGGGTTGGCTGGGTATTATCGTTGTTTTGTGGAGGAATTTTCATCTATAATAGCCCTATTGAATATATTAACACATAAGGGTGCCCCATTCAGGTGGTCTGATGAGTGTAAGGAGAGCTTTCAAAAGCTCAAGATTACCTTGGCTACAACTCCAGTTCTGGGTTTTCCTTTAGGATCAGGTTTTAATACAATCTATTGTAATATTACTTCACGAATTGACATTGGATGTGTGTTGATGAAGGAGAGCATAGTGATTTCATATGTTTCACGTCAGTTGAAGCCTTATGAGAAAAACTTCACAATTCAGGATTTTCACTAAGCAACCATTATTCATGTGCTTAAGATTTGGTGGAATTATCTTTACAGCGTGTCTTGTGAGGTGTTCATAGATCATAGGAGTCTCCAGAACTTATTCAACCAAAAGGACCTGAACTTGAGGCAACTAAGGTGGTTAGAGATACTAAAGGACTATAATATCACCATTCTTTATCACCTGGGGAAGGCCAATGTGGTGGTCGATGCTTTGAGTAGGATGGCTGATAGCACAGGAAATCTTACTTGTATTAAAGTTGAGGAGAGACTGTTAGCATTAGATTTTTAGGCTTTGGCTCATCGGTTCATGAGGTTGGATATTTTGGAGTCTAGCATGGTTCTTGCTTGTGTTGTATCGCGGTCATCCTGGTTTGAGCACATCAAGGCACGTCAGCATGATGATTCTTACTTTCTTGTCCTAAGGGACACGGTGTAGTATGATGATGCCAAGGAGGTTACTATTAGTCATGATGGGGTATTGAGGCTTTAGGCCGGATATGTGTTCTAAATGTGGATGGGTTGTGGGAGTTGATTCTTTAGGAGGCCCATAGATTGTGGTATTCCATTCATCCAGGGGCCACAAAGATGTACCGTGATTTGAGGCAGCACTATTGGTGGCAGAGGATGAATAAGGATGTTGTAGAGTATGTTGATTGGTGTTTGAACTGTCAGCATGTGAAGTACAAGCATCAGAGACCGGGTGGTGTACCTTAGAGGATAGATATTTCGTAGAGGAAATAAGAGTGTATCACTATGGATTTTGTAGTTGGGCTTCCACGTACCTTGAGGAGATTCGATGCACTATGGCTCATTGTGGATAGACTAATAAGTCTACAGACTTCATTCCAGTCATGACAACATACTTTTCAGAGCAACTGGATAGGATTTATATTTGGGAGATTGTTCTCCTTCATGGTGTGCCCGTGTCTATTATCTCTGATCAAGGCACGCAGTTTACGTCGCATTTCATCCCCTGCCGGGCGGGCACACAGGTCGAGCTGAGAACAAAATTTCATCCCCAGACGGACGGGCATTTCGAGCACATTATTCAAATTTTGGAAGACATGCTACGAGCCTATTTCATTTATTTCGGAGGATCATGGGATCAGTTTCTACCACTAGCAGAATTTGCCTACAACAAATCTATCTTTTGAGTATATAGATGGGTCCTTATGAGGCCTTATAAGTGAGACAGTGTCGTTATCTAGTTGGTAGGTTTGAGCCTGTAGAGGCTAGGTTGTTGGGTACTGATTTTGTACGTGATGCTTTGGAGAAGGTGAAGTTGATTCAAGAGCGGCTTCGTACACTATAGTACAGGAAGAAGAGTTATTGTCACACCCCAAACTTGATGAGGGACGACCTGTACCTGCTTCCATACTCGGCCTGAGCGTACCACTCTATAATTGTAAACTCTGGATTGGTAACCCTCAACATAGGCCGATGAGGCCATATTCTGAATCGTATGAAAATAACATCTACAACAAGCAATGCCAAACTAAACATCTACATAGGGCTGGTAAAGCCACAATACAAAAAAAATGTATAGGACTTGATTACAAGCCTCTAGGGATCAATGAACTATATCATGGCCAGGACAGGGCCTCGACCTACAAATCAAACTTGTATCTATAAAATGGACTCCAAGGTATAGACCTGGTAACCCGAGGAAGTGGAGCTTACCAACCAAGCTGATGTTGACTTTATCTACTGGGAAGGTCTATCGAGCTATCTATCATGACCTGCAAGCATGAAATGCAGCGTCCCCAGCAAAAGGGACATCAATACAAAATAATGTACCGAGTATGTAAGGCAACATAATAACTGAAAGCTAAAAGTGAACTGATAATATAATAACTGATAGTACCTGGGAGTCAAATATAATTTGATGCTTACATGGTGATATAGGCTCATCTCTCTCAATATAGTAAGTAAAATAATTTTCCAACCCTATAAGGCTTGGTACGTGTAACTGCTCTGCCGTAGTAGGTTCACTTATAGGCACTCGGCCATACTACCCTCTGTATCTCGGCCATTCTGGGCTCGCTCATAGGTTCTCGGCAACAATTGGCTCGGTATATAACTTACCATATGATCAAAGGTTTCTCAATAGGGGCCTACCCATCGATTATAGCTTGATGGTGGTGAAAATACTTTAATACTTTATATATATAGACTCTCTGCTCTCTTGGATGAAACAAGACAATATTAAACTAAATATGAAGTCCAGATAAAGGAGAATGCTGCAACATATGAGACTAAGATAATGTACATAAATTCGGGAGTACGAACTTCTCTTTATGCCTCGTTATCAAACACATGTAGTTACGAGATCAAACTAAAATGAAGGAAGGGTTTAGCCTTAACATACCTTATCAAAATCTGTCCATTAACCACGTTAAACTCGCCTCGTTGCACCTTAATCTACAACAATGATAACAATACTATCATCAAGTTATGGAAGGTACGAATATCGCACAACGAACGACAAACTTATTTTATAATAAAACGGGCAGCATCTCCCCTATAATCTTTACTTCCTCCCAATTCGATATAACACCAACAAAAACAAGAACATAGTAATAACAACATGTATACATCATTTTCCAACCTTATATCCATCACAAAATACCAATAAATAGCCCACACACGCTAATCAGTTCATACACAAAACGACAACCCTAGTAATGTCAAACAACCCAAAAATGTAACGACGAATGACCAGCCAACCACCCTGCCATGTGTTTTTTCTCCACACCTTTATCCTCCCAAGCTTCATAAAAAAAGTAGCATAAGAGACAACCCAACAGCAACTAAAACAACAAACAAAACAGTCCAACAAGTTCAGCAACTCAAAACTGATTTTTCAGTTTACTAAAACACGTTTCGACTTGTCTTTCTTTCAAATTGAGAAACACAACCAACAGTACATAATTAAGACTCTTAAACTATAACACATCCATTAATTCAACATAAAAATAAGTTTACAACCAGCCAACAGTGGCGCCACAATAAACAACATACCACTTTCTCAAAACTCGCTAGGTCTAGTCATTGTGATCGAGTTACAACTCGTGCAAGCATAAATAATCAAAGGAAAAGCATAAATTTAGCTTATAATGAGTATAAACCACGAAACCTAGCCCTTCTTCATCCAATATAAGTCCCCCAAAGCAGCTACAAGAAGGGAAACAAGAAACTAGCAAGTTGTCCGGGGTTTTCGGCACTAGAATCACATCGTAACACCCGAAATAACCTAGGGTCCGTCTGGGATTTTCGGGGAAGAGTTTAAGGGGTTCAATATGGTTTTATAGGTCTGAAATATGAGTTAAAGAAATTATTTAACAAGCCCTTAAAAGTCCCCTCTTGGCCAACCTTAGGAGCTTTTAATTGAGGCCTCTCTTTTTGGCAAGTAGGTGATGTACTTACTTGTCACCTACCAGTCTATGCAGTCTCACAAAAACGCAAATATCTCTCTACTCCAATGGATTATTGACAAATGGTTTAATGCATATTAAACTAGACTCGTCGATCTTCAATTTGGTAGGTGATCGTCCAATACTTCCAAGTATAAGGGGATAAAAGCTCAGCAACATTTGACCTTATATTCAGCAAATTTATGACTGCAATTTAAGATGACCTTTACCAACATTTGTTCCACAACTCGCTTGACTTCAAAACATAACACACGATTATCGTACAACAAACATAACTAATAACATGACCGCCTTATAATGTTAAGCGCCCTAGTCTCACCCCAAAAGTACATGTTATAACATTCCCAACTTGTCGACTTTTAATGAAACTTATTTTCTTCAATTGGTTTAGCTTCTACGTCTTCCAACCCTCTTGGTACTTGAGGTCCATGATCTTAAATATTTGTAACCTCCAAGTTAACATGATTAACTTACTTTATCTACTTTCAAAGTTGATCTCATTTTGTAGCTTACATCAATTGACCTACGACGTACTCTCACATACAAAACTATGGGGTGTAACATCATTCCCCTTTTTGGAACATTCGTCCTCGAATGTAGACTGATACGCTTATCAGTCTCATAACCTATATCTCTTATGAATAATTTGTATCATCCTTAACATCTAGGAAACTATTTTGTGAATTAATCCAAAGCCCAAGGCTTTCCCCCCTTCAGACCTCTTTCTCGCACCACGACTTGTGGTCAGAATTCTTTCAATATCGTTACTATTTATACATATGTCGTACAGCCTGTACGACTCTATCCATGTATGTGCGCCTATGCGACCCTTCTCTTCTTTTTTCCTCCAGCTATTATCCAACCTCTAGGCCTAACTTTGTGAACAAATACAGAACTATGACAAGTTGTCCCTCTAGGCATCTATAGGTGTAGTGATGTCCTTCACTTGGTACTTTGTCGAACTTACGACTATTGCTATATCTTGTTTCATAGCCCCAGTAATCTATCCTTATGAGTTTACTACGTCTAGGTAGGTCATACTATACCATAACACTTACTTAAGTTTGTTATTACGGAGGTTTGATACCCAACTCCAGGTTACTCTCTCGTTGCTTATCCTATCTGTATAAATCTAAGTCTTTTAGTGCTTCATCATTACTTTTCATCTTAAGAATGACAACCTAATCTTATCTCATACTTTGTAACTTTTATCTGCCTATTGTTGATACATCTTAATGTTGATCTATAATCTACCACTGATAACTTGAAACCTCTTATGTAATATACTCTCCATAGGGATCACGTCTCGTCAGGGAACATTCGAAGTTATTTTCTTGATCCACCTAGGGACGATACAATACTTCATTAACCATATTTCATAGCATCCCAATGCAGTTCATCCTATGGGGGTACAATTCTTAAAATCTCCTTTTCTCTAAATCATTACTCAATTGAAGGCCTAAATGTCATCCACTTATCATTTATCACAATTACTCCCTTATTCTACTACCAGGGCAATATTCCCTTTTTTCCAAATGCTCTAGTCTTAAACTCCTCCGATTTTATTCAGGTTATACAGGGATTTTTATAACTTATGGGAACCATCAACTCTCTTGTTTTGATGGGATTAATCTTAAGGCCTTACCTATTCTCGTCACCTTCTCATTCACCTTTTCTTATCCTTACTCATGTATACCTAAAACCTTTTTGCTATTCCATACTTTAGCTTACGACCTACACATATCTATTTATACTACTCGCAACCTTCCTTTAACTTGCTAGCACCATATATTTCCTTGTATCATTCTAGACCTCAAGCGAGACATCACGTTGTCTCTAACTCTTCTTTACTCTCTGAACTAGACCTCTCGGTACCTGGAAACCATAGGGTGGAAGATATGTTACTGACGACACCAGTATCATTCTTGGATGCTGAATCATAGTGCTTTGAGCACTCTACCCGAAGTATGGGCTATACATAACCTTCTGCACTTGAGTATCCCGTACCTTCTTTACTTTTACCTTGCTTACCATTAAATCTCACATCGTATCTCTGTCTCTTTCATAACCTCCCTTCCACATAGGTAGGATTCACATCCACAACTTAAAGCTCTACTATAATACTTGCACCTCTGGTGCATACACAATCCGGTGGGATCTTCACACTGACTCTTTATGAGGTCGGTGCTCTTCTAACTGGCTTTATCATAGAGTCATTATAGAATATAGATGTTGTACTATCTCTCTTGCACCTCTTATATTAAGGTTGATTCTACAATATTCTAAATCACGATTTCTATAATTGTCTTGGTTTGGTAATCAGACTCCTAATTTACTTAGCAGATAAGCTCTTTAGATTCCCCTTCTCTCTCAGCCTTTATGTAGGCTTAAGCTATCTTCGGATCTGCGGCTCAGGGTATTAGTTATTACTTTAGCCTTTCGTCGACGTTATGGAACATCCATGATATAACCTTCTAACAATTCAAGCCCTTTTTTGTAACATGGACTCAATCCTTTCTTTTAACCTATACCGAAGTCTCCCATAATTGTATGAATGTCAACATATATGTTTTATGTATAGTACTCCAAAATATTGAGTGCAGTCATAACGTAACTATTACACCCCATGTTTTCGTACGTGAAAGTACGCCATAAGTAAATTGATGCAAGCTCGGAAATGAGATATTACATCCCATATTTTTTTCATACTTTCAAAGTTTCGTCGAAGTTTGACAAGTTGGGATAAAAATATGGCCCGAGCTATCATACTCGGTAGTTATGGACTAGTTCCATACAAGGTACCACATGACCATAATAAGTAAGGTATGCGAAGTGTATTAAAAGTGAGTGATATTTTAAGTAATTTGAAATAATACCTAATTATGTGGATAATTGGATAATAATTGGTTAATGGGAGATTAACCAATTAATTAAGAAATTAAGTTGTTAATTGATGGATAAAGATGAGCCAAAAACGTGGCAGCATTACAAGATTTAACTAAGTGACTCTTAAGTCATGAAATTTGGTGTCACAATTAGAAGAATTTGTGGCTTAGTCATTAGGAAAGTGGGGCCTACCAAGCAAGACATTGAAATAACTAACATGAGCATCATATTGAACTCATTCAAGAAGTCTTCAAAGAATTCATTTTTGAACTCCAAGTCTCTAGACGTGAACATCATTTTCAATAAATAACGCGAGCTTCATATTCAACAGCTTCAGAGAATTCATATTGAGCTCTTGGACGTGAGCTTCATTTCAATAACATGAGCTTCATTTCAAAAACATTCAGTAACATGAGCTTTCATGGATCTTCAAGAATTAAAAAATGTGAGATTTCATAGAAAGTTATACTACGTAATGGCAACGAGATTTTGCAAGTACGGTGTAATCTTTTTCAAGAGAATGGACTCAGGTATGTTAAGGCTATCCCTCATTTCTTTTGGCATGATCCATAAGTTACAAATGAACCGAATAAATGCACTACTTCAATAAATGACTCAATTCATAGAAGTATTAGAAATGCCTAGGTTCTTGAACTCCCATATGTATTATTATTCCACCGTCTATTCATGGGTCTCATAAAATACGTAAGTTGATAAAGTTGGTTTCATGATACTAATCAATGGTTTAATGGTCTTTTGACGTTCCAAAATATTTTATTGACGTACTTCATTATGCGTTGAATTCATTTATACATGTGGATTTACCTATGACTCGGACAATGTTATACGCATATATATGTATATGTATAGATATGGGATATGGGGAAAGTTATGGCGTCATATACGCACCACCACCTGATCAGCTGGTATACGTTGATGATATTGCCCAGAGTGGCTGAGATGATATGATGGGATGCCCTCAGAGGCATGATGGTGTTATGAACATATGTACATATGCACGACATGATATTCATATGTATATGTATGACACTATAAGAATTTCATGATTTACAGAGTTATCTAGACTTACAGGTTGAGTCATTTACTCTATATCTCTTCCATGTCTTTTATGTACTTATTTGTGTGCCTTACATACTCGGTACATTATTTGTACCGACGTCCCTTTTGCCTGGGGACGTTGCGTTTCATGCCCCCAGGTCCCGATAGACATATCGAGAGCCATCAAAGTAGGCCAGCTCAACGGAAGATGTTGGTGCGCTCCATTTGCTTCGGAGTTGCTCGTTTGGCTAGTATGATTTAGACGTGTATTATTTTATGGCGGGACTCTGTCCCGACCATTGTGAAAATTATGTATTCTTAGAGGTTTCTAGACAGATGTCATGTACGTAAACGATTGTATGGACTTGTCGGCCTATGTTCAGTATACGAGTGGATATTTGGTCTTATAGGCCCGTATGTCTTATGTATAAGTTGGAATCTCACGTTGTATTCTACTTATATCACGGCAGCTTTCCAGCTCAGTTATATACGATAATATGATCCGTTATGTTGGTACCCAGTTGAGTAAGGTACCAGATGCTCGTCGCGGCCCATTGGTTTTGGTCGTGACAAAAGTGGTATCAGAGCAGTTCTGTCCTAAGGAGTCTACAAGTCGTGTCTAGTAGAGTCTTGTTTATGGGTGTGTCATGCACCACACTTATAAGCTTGAGGCTACAAGGTATTTAGGACTGTCACTCTTTCTTTTTACTCTAGATCGTGTGGTAAAGCTTAGTTGTAAGAACTCAATTTTCTAAACTCTATCTTATTCATAATACAACGATTCCTACATCCAGAAAGACGATTGGTAAATGATATGGCTATGGAAGAGTTGAGTTAGAGGAACTCGACTTTGCATCATGCTTATGATAAGTAAATGTGAGGTCTTTAGTAGATCATATGCGTACTGAAAGATGTAAGCCTCTTGATAAGGAGTCTTGAGGCAAGAATACCTATCCACCTTAATGGTGAGAGACAATGAGAGATTCAGAAGATAAATACAAGTTTCAACAAGCAAAGGTAGTAAGATGAAAAAGAGTACGAGGCGCCCAGTTGATGAAGGTTAACGGTGTTTATAATTTAGGCAGAGAATTATAAACCTTTTGAGTTATATTCAACAGTAACATAGGTATGTACAATTGTCCGTACCCATCTCAGTTATACCCTATGGGGGCTAACAGGTGTAATTTAAAAAAAGGGCTGAACATCAGGATCCGACTAGGGTTAGAGTGACACAAAATGGTGAATGGATTGTTTGTGTTAGTTGACATTTCCGAAGGATAGTACAAATGTGCTAATAGATCTTATTGTGAGACACCCAGATGATGCACTCTAGAATATTACAATTATATGTGAATACTAGTATGATCAAAAAAAAATCATAAGATAGGCACTGAAAGCCTGGAAGGGATAGATATTACCTTAGTATGACTCTCGTCCCTTGTAGAGCAAGGACGTTGAGCAACCCAAAGAGCCGATGGATGAAGCAAGGGGGAAAAAAAGAAAAATAATGTCTTGTTGAAGTTTTCACAAGAAAAGGATAAGCAGAAATATTAGCAAAGTAATGAGAAGAGAGATAAGGAAGAATTATGAGTAATATGCGATACATAGATGGCAACGGTAGATAAAAAATATAATGGTATTACCGGGTCCATAGTCAGGTGAAGGAACAGACGAGAGGTGATAGGCCTCAAGACAACAAAGGAGTATAGGCCATAAAGTTATATCCTCATTTCGAGAAATAGGTTCATGACTCCAACGCGACTACCAGAAGGGAGAGTTAATCCCCAGAGTAATAGAACTCAGTATGGGCTGGTGAACAAGATAAATTAAACATGAATTAGGAGCTAAGTAATTCGATAATAGTCAGCATCATGATTGCGTTCTAACGATTATAGAATGGACCACAGAAGAAGATTCATGAGGAATTCAGGGAATGGTTATTCAGGAAGACGTTGCCCTAAAAGTAAGCAATGTGAGCAAAGTTAAGCTTAATGGGTTGTAGGTGCCAGTTATAGTAAGTGTTTCCCTCGCAAGTAAGGAATTTTGTTATCCTTGGTACAGAAGGATTACCGCAAGGCGAGTAAGTGTCATCGATAATGTGAGAAGACGCTAGTGATGAAAAGGTAAAATATCTATACCTAGATCATCGTAGCACTAAATATTAGTACTTCCCTAAAGGAGGGGGGGGGGGGGGGGGG
>ML259846.1:1569-13902 GCA_005239495.1 Nicotiana undulata | reverse complement strand
ATAAGAAGTAGAACGAGGAGGAAGGGGGGGGGGGGGGGGGGGGGGGGGAGGGAATACAGAGTGATGTGGCATTAAGTCAGAATTAAGTGGTTCTAGTAATTAAGTAATGGTAAAGGAAGAATGCGATAAAATAAAAAAGGGATGAGATTTCACTTATTCAAAGCCTACAGATATGCTACGATACCAGAGCATTATGTAAACCACAACGGCAGGGAGAGAAAGTAAGGGTTCTTGCCTGAGATGTTATTGATTAATGAGGAGCCAGTGCGAGAGGTAATTTAAGACAAATGAAATAACCTAAGAAAGATTACGCGGAATATTGATACGGGAATTGTCCAACAATTAGTTAGTAGTTGATTCAGGAAGAGCCTAGCTATGGCTAGACAGAGGGTACCGAAAAATTAATAGATCGAGCACGATAAAAATAGGGAACCCCAATATGGGGAATTCAGCCTCACAATTATGACATCTTGATCCTTGAGAAATATTCGGATAGGAGTTGGGGTAGATAAACATACCGTATGAGTGTTACGGAAATAAAAGAGAGTACCACTAGGAATTCCGTTAGAATAATAGTTCAAAAGTAACCCAACAAGCACAAGGGCATGGAGATAAGTAAATACGAGTAATTATAGGTGAGGAAGAATATCGAAAATTCAGTCAGGCATATGATGTGATAAGCTCGCAGTCTTACAAGAGTTAGAGGATCCCCCCTAAGTACTACAATAAAAGACTAGCCGAGGAAATAAGGGAGGAAGGCTTCAACCAAAGCAAAGTGACCTAAAGAGGAAATAGTCGTGTAACAACAGTCTCAAAACAACATTGTAAGCGCTCCAAAGAAAGTGGCACCTACCGTGGCTTATGAATGGGAAGTAAAAGCAAAAGTAATAGTTGGGATCATATGAGTTGCCGGAAAACTCCGGCATGCGTGGGAAATAAGATAAGCTAAGAATGCACGCAACAAGGGGGCAGAAAGATCAAGAATAGTAATAGCTTACATTTAAAGAAAGCAAAGAAGGAACGAAAGGAATCATTCGATCAATGATGCAGAGTTAGTTACGTTATGAACGCACTTAAGAGTTTGGAGTTTTATGCATGCAATATATATGTTGACAATCATACAGACGTAGAAGACTTCGATATAAGTTAAAAGAAAGAATTGAGTCCAGGTCATAGACAAGGATTGAATTGATAGCAGACTGTATCATGGATATTCCATAGCATCCATGAAGGGATAAAGTAATAACTCATACCATGAGCCACAGATCGGAAGATATCTTAAGCCTACATAAAGGTTGATCAGAGGGAAGAGGAAACTAAAGAGTCATACCAACTAAGTAAATCAGGAGTCTGATTATTGGACCCAGAAAATTATAGAAATCGTGAGTGAGAACATTGTTGATACCAAATTTTTCCTCTAAATTATTTTCAAACTTGCACATATGCCTTCAAAATCACTCTTTATGGTAATTATTATTTTTTCATAATTTTCCGTATTTTATCAAATTATTTCCTGTTTATTTAATATTCTGTGTTCCATAATTATTCATAATTATGCATAAATGATGTTATAAATGATTTCAAGACATTTTCTTACTCAATATATTATTCATAATCCTATTTAATTCCATTAGGATTTGATTATTTTCCAAATTATCCAGTATTGGCATTATTTAGCTAATTTCAACAATTTTTGCAATAATAGCACAAGTATACATTTATGTCATTTTTTAAAAATCCATAACTGATCATTTTAAATTTTTATACTAGGTAATCATCTTAATTTCATTTATTTGGTCTTAATTTAATTTTACACGATTATTAGCTATTTTAATTAATTAATTATCCTATCTTAATTGGGTATTTAACATTTGGCCTATTTCTATTTAAATCCTAGCCAAATTCTAACCCAATCCCACCTGATCTCCTACCCACTTAACCAACCCAAATTTCCCATCCCAATCCTTAAACTCTACCCGGCCCAACCCCTCTAATTATCTGAGCCGTTGATCAAAATAGATCAACGGCCCAAAATCCTATTTCCTTAATTAATTCAAATCACCCCCCCCCCCAACCGACCCCTCACTCTTCACCTACCACTCATCTCTCTAACTCTCGTCTCTCTCTAGTCTCTAGAGACTTCCATCTCTTCGTCTCCGATGGAGCTCCACCTCCTTCCTCTGGACGTCTCCGGCCACCATCCTTTCAACCATGAGCCTCCATGAGTCTCCCTCATCTAGCTCATCTTCTCTCTGAGACCCTCGAGGGCCTGGGCCATGCTGACTCGCACCTAGGGTTCCTGCTTTGGTTGTTCTTTGTCTCTCCGGTGGGGTTTGAGCAAAGCCACACCATATCCGTTATGACCTTTGAGTTTTACAGCAGGTTTTTCGGTTCTACTCGATTCTCTTTTGAGACCCTAATTTTTGCCTAAATCTCTCAGATCTAGGTTTTTTAATGATTCAATGCATGTCTCTTTGTGTTTTACACTGTTCTTGACTCGAGCTTTAAGAATCATTAGTTTTTAACGGTTTTACTTCCTTTTCAAAATTAGGGTTTTTCTCAGAACCTTTTTATGTCTGTTTAAAACTAAGTTTCTCTTTGCGTTTAAGTCTGTTCTTTGCATATCATGACTGATTATGTACTTTTGGTTATTTCTTTAATTCGCCTATGTCAAAACCCTAACTGTTATGATTTTTCTGTTTGGGTTCTTCGTATTGACCTTATTATTTGATTCCTGTTATGACTCTGTGATTGTTATATTTCGAACAAGCTTACTAAAGCCTAACCTACTTGTGTTACCTATATGTGATTGTTTATTGGACCTATGCATCTCTGAACTTGTCTGTTGCTGTCACGACCCAAAATCCTAATATGGGTCGTGATGGCGCCCAACGACGGGGTTAGGCAAGCCAACACAAATTACACTAAGTGATACCCTTCCCATCTAATTAAACAAGTCAACATTTAGAAATTTTAAACAGTTAAACATGATGATAGCTTGACATGGAAATAAAGCATACGCATGCCTGTACAACTCAACCCAAAAGATATACATACACTACGCGTGTGTGCCAGGAACTAGTGTCACGAGTGTCATGGGCAACTACTGAATATACAATGACTACAATATATACAGAGTCTCAGTCTGAATGAAATGGACAGAGAATATAACAAAAGAACTCCAGGGTGCTGCTAGGAAGTCGCCGGGAAAGCAGCTCACCGTGAAGTATGACCCCGCTATCAATATCTAGCACCGGCTTGATAATCAGACGTACCAGCCTCCGGAACTGTACAGTCAAGTACAGAGAAGAAAAGAAAGTGCAGCATGAGTACATATTAAATAAATATGTACCCAGTGAGTATCCTGCCTAATCTCGAAGAAGTAGTGACGAGAGGTCGACTCGATACTCACTAAGGTCCAACAGTAATAACATATGGTAGAATATAATGAAATACAGTAGGCATGTCAGGGAGATAAGTGACAAATATATATATCAAGAGCATAAATCCAAACAATTGTTGAACTAAACAATAAAGCACTTTCAAGGGTAAGACCACCGAACGAAACAATAATCACAAATTCTTAGATCCGCCGTGGCATACGGCCCGCTCCCATAAGGTACCTTCTACACTCGCCGTGGCGTACGACCCGATCCCATATTCATTTCAATTTCCTTCCAACACTGCCGTGGCATACTGCCCAATCCCATATTCATTTCAATTTCTTTTCAACACTGTCGTGGCGTACGGCCCGATCCCATATTAGTTTCAACTTCTTTACAACACTGTCGTGGCGTACGGCCTGATCCCATATTCATTTCAATTTCCTTTCAACACTGCCGTGGCGTACGGCCCGATCCCATATTCATTTCAATTTCCTTTCAACACTGCCGTGGCGTACGGCCCGATCCCATATTCATTTCAATTTCTTTACAACATTGCCGCCAGCTCTAAGTCATGCACAGGATAATTCTTTTCATGAACCTTCAGCTATCGCGAAGCATAAGCAATAACTCTGCCATCCTGAATCAGCACACATCCCAACCCGACGCGTGAAGCGTCGCAATACACAGTATACATCCCAGAACCGGAAGGCAATGACAGAACTGGTGCTGAGGTCAAAGCTGACTTGAGCTTCTGAAAGCTTGCCTCACACTCGACGGACCATCGAAACGGGGCATTCTTCTGAGTCAATCTGGTTAACGGAGCTGCAATAGAAGAGAACCCCTCCACGAATCGGCGATAAAGGCCTGCTAAACCCAAGAAACTCCTGATCTCTGTAGCTGAAGTAGGACGCGGCCAACTCTGAACTGCCTCAATCTTCTGAGGATCAACCTTGATACCTTCCCCGGATACCACATGCCCCAAAAATTCCACGGAACCTAACCAGAACTCGCACTTGGAGAACTTAGCGTACAATTTCTGTTCCCGCAAGGTCTGGAGCACAACTCTCAAGTGCTGCTCACGCTCACCCAGGCTCCGCGAATAAATCAAGATGTCATCAATGAAGACGATGATGAAGGAATCAATATACGACCTGAATACCCTATTTATCAAGTCCATGAAAGCTGCTGGGGAATTAGTTAAACCAAAGGACATCACCAGGAACTCATAATGGCCGAATCCTCAGCTGATGATAACCCGATCTCAAGTCAACCTTGGAAAACACTCGAGCACCCTGTAACTTATCAAACAAATCATCGATGCACGGTAGAGGATACTTATTCTTGATGGTCACTTTATTTAGCTGGCGATAGTCAATGCACATCCGCATAGACCCATCCTTCATTTTCACAAATAAGACTGGAGCACCCCACGGCGACACACTCGGCCTGATGAACCCCTTGGACAATAACTCCTCAAGCTGCTCCTTCAACTTCTTTGGCTCCTTAGGGGCCATACGATAGGGGGGAATGGCGATAGGCTGAGTATCTGGAACCAAATCAATACAGAAGTCAATGTCTCGATCTGGAGGCATGCTTGCAAGATCTGAAGGAAAAACATCCGGAAACTCTCGAACAACAGGCACTGAATCAATGGTAGGAGACTCGGCGGTGGTGTCCCGCACATAAGCAAGGTAAGCCAAACAACCCTTCTTAACCATATGCCGAGCCTTTATGAAGGAAATGACCTGGCTGGAGGAACTAACGGAAGAACCTCTCCATTCTAGGCTAGGCGACTCAGGCATGGCTAAAGTGACTATCTTGGCACGACGATCTAACACCGCATGATAAGGAGATAGCCAATCCATGCCTAGGATAACCTCAAAATCAATCATATCTAGCAATAAAAGATCTGCTATGGTATCGAAACCACAGAAAGTGACCACACAAGACCAGTAGACTCGGTCTACCACCACAGAATCACCCACAGGAGTGGACACATATATAGGATAACCCAAGGACTCACGAGGGGTATCCAGAAAATGAGAAAATAGTACGGAAACATATGAATACGTGGATCGTGGATCAAATAGTACCGAAGCCTCCCTACCACATACTGAGATAATACCTGTGATAACGGCGTCTGAGGCCACTGCATCTGATCTGGCTGGAATGGCATTAAATCTGGCTGAGGCTCCTGAAGACTGGACTCCCCTAGAGTGAAAAGGAACTAACTGACCTCCTCCTGACTGGCCTCCCCCTCTAGGACGACCCCTGCCGACCTGTCCTCCACCTCGAGGCGGCCAGACTGCTGGGGCTGAACTCCTAGGCTGATAACTCTGCTGCACTGCCTTCGCCTGATACCTGGGATAATACCTCCACGTATGACCCGACTCCCCACACTCGAAACAACCTCCTGGTGCTATAGCTCGTTGCCCGAAAGAGGAAGAACCCTGAATAGCCGGAGGGCGGTGTGAACCCTCTGGTAAGGCACTGAAATAGGAGCTAGAGGATCTCTAATGACTGGAATAATTGCTGGGTGCACCCTGGGTGGCTGGGGGACGATAGGAACGCTCTGGCATAGCGCCGAACTGAGGCCTCGCTGAAATACCCCTGGGAGGTAGTGCATGTGCTGAATATGAAGGCCTACTGAACTAGCCGCCTCCGAACTGTCCTCTACCCCTAGCTGGAGCTCCCCTGAAGTCACCTGTGAACCTGGCCCTCTTGTCCTGCTGACCTGGCTGACCCTGCTCCCTGCTCCTCATATCGTAACCCTCAATCCGTCGAGCTATCTCGACTACAAGCTGGTATGGGGTACCCATATCTACCTCTCTGGTCAGAGAGGCCCTAATACCTGGATGCAAGCCTGCCACAAACCGCTGCACCCTCTCGGCATCAGTAGGCAATATCATAAGGGCATGGCGAGATAACTCGGAGAATCTAGCCTCATAATCAGTCACTGACATCTGCCCCTGCTCTAGTCGCTCAAAGTGACCCTGTAGCTCCTCCCTCTCAGAAAGTGGAAGGTATCTGTCTAGAAATAGCTGAGCGAACTGGTCCCAACTGGCCTGGGCTCTGGGGCTGCTACTACGGGTTGAACCCCTCCCACGGGCGGTGTGCCCGGGGTATGACGTGCTGCTGATGCCTGACCTGTGGCATGAGCGGTAGGAGTCTGGACTCCCCCTCCCGCTTGAGAAGTAGCAGGGTCGGCTGGAAATAAACCAGCCTGAGACATAGTGTCCATGAATCTCAGCATACGGCCCATGACCTCCTGGAAGCCTGGCCCCGTCATGAAATCCACTGGAGCAGGTGCTACTGGAGGCACCTCTTCCTACTCCTCCATAATAGGGTCCTCTGGTGGTGCCACAGGTATAGCTCCGGGACGCCCTCGTCCCCTGCCTCGAGCAGGTGCTCTACCCCGACCTTGGGCAGCCGAAGCAGCGGCCTCTCCCGGACCAGGAACATTGGATGCACGCGTCTTCACCATCTGTGAGAGAATAGAATAATAAGTTTGAGTAACTCATAGATTGCACAACAGGATATGAATAAAGGGAAATTTCCTAACACCCTACAGCCTCCTGAAGATAAGTACAGACGTCTCCGTACCAAACCGCAAGACTCTACTGGGCCTGCCCGTGACTCGTGAGACTTACGTGAACCTAGTGCTCTGATACCACGTTGTCACGACCCAAAATCCTAATCTGGGTCGTGATGGCGCCCAACGACGGGGTTAGGCAATCCAACAAAAATTACACTAAGTGATACCCTTCCCATCTAATTAAACAAGTCAACATTTACAAATTTTAAACAGTTAAACATGATGATAGTTTGACATGGAAATAAAGCATACGCATGCCTGTACAACCCAACCCAAAAGATATACACACACTACGCGTGTGTGCCAGGAACTAGTGTCACGAGTGTCATGGGCAACTACTGAATATACAATGACTACAATATATACAGAGTCTCAGTCTGAATGAAATGGACAGAGAATATAACAAAAGAACTCCAGGGTGCTGCTAGGAAGTCGCCAGGAAAGCAACTCACCGTGAAGTATGACCCCACTATCAATATCTAGCACCAGCCTGATAATCAGACGTACCAGCCTCCGGACCTGTATAGTCAAGTATAGAAAAGAAAAGAAAGTGCAGCATGAGTACATATTAAATATATATGTACCTAGTGAGTATCCCGCCTAAACTCGAAGAAGTAGTGACGAGAGGTCGACTCGATACCCACTAAGGTCCAACAGTAATAACATATGGTAGAATATAATGTAATATAGTAGGCATGTCAGGGAGATAAGCGATAAATATATATATCAAGAGAAAAAATCCAAATAATTGCTGAACTAAACAATAAAGCACTTTCAAGGGTAAGACCACCGAATGAAACAATAATCAAAATTCTTAGATCCGTCGTGGCGTACGGCCCGCTCCCATAAGGTACCTTCTACACTCCGTGGCGTACGACCCGATCCCATATTCATTTCAATTTCCTTCCAACACTGTCGTGGCGTACGACCTAATCCGATATTCATTTCAATTTCTTTTCAACACTGTCGTGGCGTACGGCCTGATCCCATATTCATATCAATTTCTTTTCAACACTTTCCATAACAAATTCCTTACCATTCAACAATTTTTCCATAAAGCCTGAGAGGAACAACACTATACAAAACATAACCTTATAGTAAACATGGCGTCACAATAAATCATATAAAGCATTACAAGGAAAACATATAAGGCATTACGAGAAAGCATACAAGGCATGATGTGGGCCTAACTACCCGGACCGAACAATAATAGCCACTACGTACGGACTCTCGTCACTTGGCGCGTACGTAGCCCCCAAACAATTTACACATAGCATATACATCACCTGTGGGGACAATTCCCTCTTACAAGGTTAGAAAGGAGACTCACCTCGTGTCGAATCTACCCCTCGGACAATAATTGCGCCCGAAACTCCGAACTCTACACCCGAGGACTCGCAACTAGCCAAAAGATATACAATAATATCAATGTATGCACAAAGCGAGAAGTTATCCTAGTTATTCAATAAAATCGCTATTCTTGAAGAAGTCCCAAATTCCAACCCCGGTCCCTCATGATCAAATTCCGAAAAATTCTCGAATGGATCACTCACCCATAGCCTAAGGATCATTAAGGTGTGATTTCTACTTGAATTCATGGCCTAAAATGGAAATCACAAAATCCTCAAGAATCCTAAATTTACTACCTAATTCTATGATTTTAGATAATTTACTTGTGAATTTAACTAGGGATTAATGTTTGAAACTAGAAGAACTATTGAATTTACTTACCTCAATAGCAGTAGTGGAAGGTCCCTTGAAGAGCTCTCAAAAAACATGAAGAGGAAGATGAAAATGAATGAAAAATGCTAAGTCCCATATTTTATAACAAATGCCCAGGGATTCCTTAACTGCGATCGCAACAAGGGCACTGCGATCGCGAAGGACAACTGGCCAGACCCCTGCGATCGCGGAAGAGGTCCTGCAATTGCGAAGAACAATCTCACCTGGTCCAGACGTGACTCAATGCGATCGCGAGAGAAGACTGCGATCGCGAAGGTGTGGAACCCAGACCTCTGCGATCGCAAAGGGGAAGCTGCGGTCGCAGAGAACAATCAACAGTCCAGAAAAATCCTTCTCCACGATCGCAACCCACCTTCTGCGATCGTAGAGAAGGAAACCAGATAGCAGAAATTTATGGTTTTCTAACTTAGCTCCCGGGGGTCCAAAACACACCCGAGCCTCTCGGGTCCCCGTCCAAAAGCACCGACAAGTCTGTATTCGTGATACGGACTCGCGCGAACTTCTAGAACATGAAAAACAACAACGGAATTCAAAATTCAACCCCAAAACAAAATTGAATCAAAACTTAAGAACTTGAAATTCTAGAATTCACTTCAATGCACCGTACCGGTCTATACTACTCGTAATGATTTCAAATTTTGCAGACAAGTCATGAATGACATAATAGAACTATTCCCGGTCTCGGAATTTCATTCGGACCTCGGGAACACAAAATCACATTTCAAGCCAAATTTCAAATTCTATGAAAATCCTCAAAACTTCATTAACTCCAAGTTTTCCCATTTTGATCCGAAACCCGTCAAATCAAATTTGTTTCTTAACAAATTCCACAGATAACTTAAATAACACATAATGAACCTGTTCCAGGCCCTGAAATCATAATATGGGCCCGAAAGCACAGGTTTCACATCAAGGTTCATTTTCATAAGCCTTTAATATTTTCATAAAATAATTTTCTTTAAAAATACATTTCTCGGACGTGGGTCCTCGGAATTCGATTCCGGGCATACACCCAAGTCCTATATTTTCCTACGGACCTTTCGGGACCGTCAGATCACCTGTCCGAGTCCGTTTACCAATGTCAAATTTATTCAATTAATTATCATAAATTCAACTCTTAATCGAGTTTTCACATAAAAGGCTTCCCGGCTACGCGCCCGGGCTGTGCACGCACATCAAGGTGAGATTAACGGAGGCTTTCGAGGCCTCAGAACACAATTATAATTAAATTTACATAAGATGACCCCCTTTGGGTCATCACAGTTGCTATGCCTATTAGCCTCTCTATATCTGTGTTGAAACATAGAGCATGGATCTCTCTTGATTGACTCTAATTTCCTTATTGAATGATCTGATCGAGAATATGTCTTTCAAAATCCTAGAACTCTACATGTTTGTTTAAACTAATTGATTCACTTACCTTGTTTTCTAAGACGCTCCATTTACTGGTATCACCTCTTTAATTATGGTTTTCTGAATCGAGTCTTAATTGGTTTCCCTATACTTAATAAACTTGGACTCTTTCCTTATTTAATCTTGTATTGACCTTTTATTACCTTATTTGCTGTTGGTTTTACCATTTAAATTCTGAAATCCCTTGAATTGGGGTGCGATTCATGATTTCGACGTTGTTTGATGTGATTTGAGGCCTCAAGCAAGTTCGTATAATGTTTTGGGACATGTTTGTGTAATTGGTTAAGGTCTCGATGGTCTCGGGTGGATTTTGGAAGGTTAACGAAATGAATTTCGGACAAAAAACAAACAGAAAAGGGTCATATAAAACCCTCTACCATCTAAAATAAGCTATATGTGACCCCCGTTATACTATCTAACTATAAATGACCCTACCGTTAGTCCCCTGATTTTATAATAGCCCTCAGACGTTAACTTACCCATTTTAATTTAAAATTTCCACTTGGCAACAACTGATTGGTCTAATTAAACCCACCCGTTATCTTTTATTTAGCCCAAACCCGTTTTGCTTTACCTGACCCACCCGAGTTTAACCACTAAAAAAAGCCCCAAAACAAAACATCTGCCTCCTAAGAGCAAATGTTCTCTTCTTCAGCGTAGAAAGACCTAGGGTTCTTCAAGGTTCTTCACTGGTTTCTTCAGCGTAGATTAAACACCAAGTTTATTTCTTCAATGCAACCGATTGAATAATCAATCTTCTGAAAAAGGTATGCTTCATCCGCGCGATTTTAGTTGTTTATCTCCCTTCTATGTGTATTTCTCTTAGTTTATTACTAGGATTTGGGGCTTTATTCTGACCTTTTTGTCTTTTTTCTTGTGTGGAATGTCTTTGCATGTGTTTTGTTTTAGTTTTTTCCGATTTTTTAATCATTAAAGTTAGTGAGATATATTAATGTGGGGTTTCCTTTGTTCCCTTTAGTCGTTTTCTTGTCGGCATATGTCTATTCTTCTGGGTGTGTCGAGTTGTCGAGTCGTTTTCTTGTCGGCTTATTTGTCATCCCCATGTTGTAATTCTGATTTGTTTAATTCTGATTCTAATATGGCTTAGGTATTTTTTTATTGTTTTCTTTACAAAATAACGGGACAGTATTTATATAAAAAATTGATTAGTATTTTTTTATAGGTTCCTTTATAGAATAACTGGACAATATTTTTTTTGTAGGTTCCTTTACAGAATATTAGGGATAGTATTTATATAAACACTTGATTAGTATTTATTTAATTGCTTAGGTATTTTTTTATTGTTTCCTTTACAGAATATCAGGGATGCCATTGGTTGACCTAATCTTTCATTATGGTGGGGACTGGATCACTAGCCCACATGTCCATTATTCAAAGAAGTTGTCCCATAACAATAGAGGTTATGATTCTGAACTTCTATCATACAAATATCTAGTGGATTTATACATTAATGAGTTAGGAAATGTAGGTGTTCAACAACTAATTGTGAATGGTCCATCTTGTACTTATTATGAGATTGAGAATGATGATGGTATAAGACATTTGTTGTGTTTAATCTCTGATGAATTCAAGACTCTTAATTTTTATACTGTAGATGATTGTGAGCAGTCTATTAGTGTGACTAACATAGTCAATCATGTNATTGTGAATGGTCCATCTGGTACTTATTATGAGATTGAGAATGATGATGGTATAAGACATTTGTTGTGTTTAATCTCTGATGAATTCAAGACTCTTCATTTTTATATTGTAGATGATTGTGAGCAGTCTATTAGTGTTACTAACATAGTCAATCATGCCGAGTCTTATACTGTAGTAAATGAAGTTGGTACTGATTGTAGTGATCATGAAAGTGAATCTGATTCTAGTTCTAAAGAAGTAGAGTATGATAGTGATGAATTACAAACATTTGCTAATCAAAAGAAAAGAGAGATTATGCCTGGTTTGGATAATTATAAGGCACAGTATAAGGGTATGAGCTTCAAGGATATGCTTGAAGCAAGAAAATATATTAACCTCCATGCCCTAGCAAACAAAAGGGAACTAAAGTTGTTGAAAAGTTCTCCAAAAAGGCTAAGGTATGGATGTGTATTTGACTGCCCCTTTGTTGTTCTTGTTAGTCCAGATGGGGACCTTCCTGGGGTTAGGGTAAAGACCTTAAAAGAAGAACATACT